>CM020512.1:1518404-1593404 GCA_009823395.1 Thamnaconus septentrionalis
TTGTCCCCATTAACCTTGGCAACTCTCCTCGCAGGCTCTTAATATTTCGGCCTTTTTTCATGTCAGTTCTGAATACCAGAACTATTAATACACCCTGTACTAATGGAAGCAGTAAACAACTTCAGAAGAATCTGATCTCGCTCGCAGTGAAGTGTGCAGACATTTGGAGTCCGAGACATCTGTCTTCGTTCTCGGGAGCCGCAGAGTTAATCATGGTCCCGGTTCTGTCAAGACGTGTGATGTAAATCAACCAGCATGCAGGGCTGTGCTTTTGATTTCCTTGACCAGCCTGTCATTTGGCCTTAACTGTGAATCTGACTCTATTTTATTTTTGAATGTGTAAGCACCCGATTCGATATATATCACTGAGATTCAATAATAGTCAGTTATAATTAAATTAAATGGTAAGAACATATATTTAATTCATCAGCGCTACAACCCTTTCATATCTTTTTATATTTCCTAAACAAAATAAAGACCTTCATGTGGGTATTGTATGCTGGAAATCAAGGTAGTAATTTATCTCAGTTCAGAAAATGAAAACTAAATGTTATTTAATAAGTACTGTAATGTCATCCCTATTACACAAAACCACTTTTTAGTTTGGGTGAGTGTTAGTTTTCTGCATTGGTCTATTAGATTCAGATGCCACAATGAGACTCTATGGGTAATACAACTAACTGTAATACTCTCTTTTTTTTTATGCTTGCAGTTTGAAATCAAACCGTTGTTCATAACTTAATCATGTGTGCCTTCTGCTGATTTAGCATTCAAGGCTGGCCGGTTTGGCGTACGCCCATGCTTTGTGCTGCTCTGAGCCCATTTCTCCACTTCTTCACTCCAAAAGAACATATTTTAAAAGGCGTCCAGACAGTTTATATTTCCAGACTTAAAACAGACTAATTAGATTTTTCTGCATTCTACTTGCCAGATCATGCTTGAAGTGTTGCAGTTTTGGGGTTTCCACATGGATAGCACTACACATTGGCATTGTATTTTTCATAATGTCATTATGTTTTGAAGTAATCTAGCAGAACTTTTCTCCTCACTGAAAAATTGTACAGTAGAGGAAATCTTTTTATTTCCTGTTCTTATTGTTTAATATTGAAGATGCCTTATCACAACCCGAGATCAGAATCGGTACTGTTATTTCTACTTTTTTTAAACCATAACTTTTTGAATTTTCAGAATTTTTGAAATTCATGAAACAAGTTATTCAATAATTCTGTAAAAATAACAAAACACATACTGACTATAAAAGCTGTCTCCAACTTAAGACAACAGTTACAACAGCTGTGAGTTGGTTTTATTGGGTTGACTTTACTTTAAATGATGGAACCAGAGGTACTGTAGCTCAGTATTTACCTTAAGGTTTTTGACGTTGTTGCTTTTCAAAGTAAAGCCATGTTGTTCATGGCAGTCATGGTAACTTCACATCGCTTTAGCAAGTCAATTATCACCTGCTGTGCCCATAACTCATTTCTTCTTGAAATGCTCCTGTATTTAAGTAGGCTGGCAATGTTATCTGTTGTTCTCAGAGATACAAAAAGTTCATAAAAGGTTGAAGCATCATCGTTGGCGTTCATCGACACCTGCTGAACATGTTGAGAGAATACGCTCCCCTTTTTATTAAAGGTGTGTTGTTCGCGGAGCCGTCATCATTGCGTCGGAGTGGGGTTGCCGCGGCAGCCCTGACGGGTTGCCGGAAGAGGCCAGCGATGGAGAGGCAATGGCCGATGGGACAGAGCGAGGGCTGGAGGGAGACCCAGAGGGAGTCTGGAGCCCAGACATCGAGCAGAGCTTTCATGAAGCTTTGGCCATCTATCCCCCATGTGGAAGGAGGAAGATCATCCTTTCAGATGAAGGAAAGATGTATGGTAAGGAACTGCTCATTTTGTTAAGGTGGTGTATCATCTGCTGCCACAGACTCCCTGATAGCCACCCAATCTCAAGGCCTTATTGAACCTTTACCAGCATTCTTGCTGTTTACCTTGAAAAGTAAATCTAATACGAGAGCATCCCGGCATCGCTGTGACCAAAGTGTAGCTGTAGTTTTAGAGGGTAATTCCATCTTCAAATTAATATATGCTTGGTGACACTTGTTTATTCTGCAAACAGTCTTATTTTAAGTGGTAGTTCACTTGAAATTGAAAAAGAAAAATTAAAATTACAGTCACCCCGACTTAATTTGAGAGTTTTTTCTAATCTGTTTAACCATTAATGAATTTTTTATAGTTTTTTTTAGGTTGCCTTGATTGTTAATATTTTTCTGTACACCATAGACCAATTGGACGGCTGCATCTTACAGATGACAGATTGTATGTTTTTAGTCCTTGGCCACTTGAATGTCCACAGAGTGGACATTGGGATAAGTAATAAAATGACTTAACCAACTATCCTTTCAAGGGTTTATATGGTGGACCATGACAAGAGAAAGTTAAATCTCTATGTTTGGTTATATCTTCAAAGAGAGGGGTGGGGAAACAGGCATTACCACACATCACTGCAAAATACAACTATGTTCCGAGGTTTAAATGAAATCAGTGGGAAAAAAAATGAAGTAGAACCCAGACAAACATTGACTTCTTCTTGCAGAACCTTCGAATCAGTGTGCATGATGCACCCGTTTATGTTTAAGTGTGTTGTGGAAAAGGTTTATGTGTCATCCCATTGTCCAGAAAGGGAAAGTGTGCATTTCCCTTTGTGGAGTTGTGAGCTGATGGTATTTACCACAGTCCCACCGGTGCACGCATTTGCTCACGGGAAAGCTTCACTGTGACTCAAAACCAAATACCCAAAGTCATGTCAAATCATTTTCCTGTAAGACACTGCTTTCAACCTCTGAGTCATTGCCTTTCTAAGGTTTAATATGCAGCAATTTCATGAAAAATATATAGACTTGGACAAACGTAACCCTTCTGAATCAACAGTTATGACCTACTAAAAGTACGGTATGCTGTCTGGATCTGGAGGAACCCTGGCAACTCAGTATTTTCACATGTCTTACTCTTATGGTGTGACTGGCATAAACAAGTTAAAATCACCACAACTTTGAAAATGATTTCTCTTGAAACATTATTTAAGATGGTGAGTATCCAAAATGTCAAATTTGCACTTTGGGTATCAGTGTTTTGGTAGTTGACAGTAAATGGAGCACAAAACAGCAAAGCCTTTGCAGAGAACAATTAGTTCTCAATTAGTCAAATCATTTCAATTTTATTTGTATAGGACCTTTCATACAAAGAATGCAACCCAAGGTGTTTGACAACAATCAAAGAATAAAGATAAAACACATACAGGTTATAAACCCTCCCACCCCACATCCCAGAAACAGTCAGTAATTTAAAATGTACTGTAATGTATGAACATAATTATTTATACCTCTATTATCTTGTTATTACCTTTATTATCTTTTTGGGAAGCAAGTAGAGAGACAGTAGACATTGCAACCAGATTCACTGCCCAATACTAATATCTAACCTCTAAATCTTTGAAATCTTTTGCTGTTTTCCCCTGAAAACTGTCATATGTAACCATTCAATAAAAGGGTTAATCTCTGATGACCATATATTCTTAGTTTTGGGCTACGTAGAATTGTCCACTGTGGGAATTTGGTCAAGGCTCCTGGTCTGAGTCATACTCATCTGATGATTTCGGGGAATTGTGGTAAGTCTGCAGCACTAGTCTGACTCAGCCTGATGTGACCCAAGTCCCAACAGCAACACATCACTTCCCAGAACCAAGGTCTGTGAAGCCTCTGCTGCTGCTGTTGCTGCTGCTGCTGCTGCTAGTGCTGACTTCATATACGTGATGATAAATGATTGCAGCTGCAAGATCCGTTTATGAGGCTTAGTTTGCTCACCCCCATCGTTTGCCTCCCTAATTTGGCAGTGCTGAATAGAAGTGATGATTAAAGAGCTGCAGATCACGTGTGGCTTCAAGTGAGGGGGAGGCAGATGGAGATGGAGCTGGTCGTGCAGACTGCACTGACCACATTTTGGAATTTCTACTGTCTTTCCCCCACCACTTGTCAAATTTGGAGCTCTTCTTCTGGGCAGTTCAAGAATTACAGCTCTTAATGAGAGTACTGCACTGCCACCGAGGTGGAAAGCCGGTGTGCCCATAATTGTCCGTGTGTGGGAATGCAGGAAACTCCAAAGTCACATAGCTGAGAAAATGACAGTAATATTCACATTATACGCTAATATGAAGCCTGCCCCATCTCAAACATGCACGTCAAGTCAAACAAGTGTTAACAGTTTAAATGCTTGCAATTCTGGCTATTGTCATTTGCTGTAAATCTTAATGAGCCCAAAGATTTTCCGGCCAGTAATTCTGAGCATTGGGATACAGGTTGAGTGTTCCCCTACAAGCATTTAACAGTTAATTTGGTGACTGGTCATGTTTTTGTTCTGCTGATATCTGTGCAGGAGTATTTTTTGTGGTTTCGGGTGCTGCAAAATATATTTTTGCAGCTGTTCCTCTTCCAAAGATTGCAAAAGAGGAAGACATTTCCTGGGGCTGTTTTTTTTCTTCTTTTTTTTTCTGAACGCTATCTTATCCTGTATAGTAATAACAACCCCCAACTTTATTTTATTCAGTTCAGACTTTTATTGTTTATTTGTTTCTGTTCTTTCAATTCTAGGTCGAAATGAGCTCATAGCTCGCTATATCAAGCTAAGAACAGGGAAGACGCGCACACGGAAACAGGTAAGCAGCACAGATCTCAGTGGCCTGAGAGTGAAAGTTTTGGTTGTATGCACTGGAGAGTATGCCTGAAGACATTGCTATACTTTCAGAATTGTGGAATATTTGACATAAAAAAAAAAAAATGGCCGAAAAAGTTACTGGCCAAACACAACTGGAGTGTTTTTTTTTCTTTTTTTATTGAAAATTGATTAAAAAAATCTAAATTAAAAGCTAAGCTCAAATATAAAGTTGTCTATTTTCTGTCAGTCAATGAATAGGATAATAGCCAAACAGTAATTGGTGCCTAGAATTAACCTGAATCTTTGTGGCTGGGCACTTGGTGATGCATGTTCGTAAAAGTGATGCATGTTAGCAGTTTTGATCAAACTCAATACAGACAATTCTTACCAGTTAGTCTTGGGCTGGTCTTTGGTGCAGTTTTTAAAAAAAAAAAAAAAAAAAGTGGTGGTCTTTACAAAAATAATTGGCTGTGCGATTTACAGTTGCTAAATTGATGTAAATGTTTCGTGCAGATTCAGTGACTTGGATGTATTAATCTCTCTATTGATATTTATGTGTTTATTCTTACTTTTGCTTTCTAAATACTAAAGAATCATCCATTTCATGTCTCGGATATTTATCTGTTAAGTATCTTCATCAGTGACGATATTGTCACAACACTACCTGCCTCATCCTTTGACTTTTTTTTAATGGTCTAACCCTGACCTCGCAGGTGTCTAGTCACATTCAGGTTCTGGCACGTAAGAGAGTACGAGAATACCAGAGCAGCATCAAGGTGGGTGCCTGACAACTCAGCTCTCCTCTGTTCCCTCCGTAGTCACTCTTCTTCTTCTTCTTCTTCTTCTTCTTCTTCTTCTTCTTCTTCTTCTTCTTCTTCTTCTTCTTCTTCTTCTTCTTCTTCTTCTTCTTCTTCTTTTTCTTCTTCTTCTTCTTCTTCTTCTTCTTCTTCTTCTTTTCCTTCTTCTTCTTCTTCTTCTTCTTCTTCTTCTTCTTCTTCTTCTTCTTCTTCTTTTCCTTCATCCTTTCTTCCATCAGGTCTCTAGTCACCTGCAAGTCTTGGCGAAGAGAAAGTCACGTGAAATTCAGTCTAAGCTCAAGGTACACATGCTAACTTTGCCAAGCCAGCTGCTTTGCTCTGCATGTGAGCTGAGTTACACCTAACAAAAGCGATGAAATAAAGAAAAGCTCACGTTTGCTTCCCTGTTAGGCTCCAGGCGTCAGCTCTGTCTTAGTTGTGTTCACAATCTAATGGATTTGGGGGTTTTGTATCCATATGTTGCATATAAAACTCACAACTTGATAATGCATGATGTGTCCTTGTAGTGTGTTGGTTTGTTTCAGAATCAGACAAACCAGCCTGAAGTATATATTCTCATGTAAGTTTGCGCTTTCTCACAACGACAGTAGGGCGCAGATACAAAGTTGCATTGTGCTAATTAATTGCATGTTAATAGCAAAAATGCAAGACTTTGTTGTTTTAAAAATCAAAGCTCCTTTGCTTTCTGCCTGTTTCTGATGTTTAGTGTCGTTGCTTAGTTAAGCCAGATGTCTGATGCGTGGGGGTAAAAGGTTTCATTGCATGGCCGTAACATGAATCATTTTGCTTGGCTGAAGAGTCCTGCGGCTTTGGAAAGGTTATTGCACAAATTTTTACTGCTGAATGGGGTTGCACTTGCATGCCTTTGATAATTGGCCGGAGAGCATACATTCACAGGCAGGATGTGTTTACTTCATTTGTGTTCCAGTTTTCTCTTTGAAATTCCTGCTGATCTCCACCTTTGTTCCCCCTTTTTACATTAAGCCCAAGGTTCCTCCTGATATTCTCTGGCATTAAAGGCTACAACTCTCTTCGATTAGCTTTTAGCTTTAAAAAATTGTTGATGCAGTGTTTGTTTCATTATTTTAAAATACAGTGGGGCAAAAAAGTATTTGGCAGCCACTGATTTTGCAAGTTGTCCCACTTAAAAAGATGAGAGGTCTGTAATGTTCATCATAGGTACACTTCAACTGTGAGAGACAGAATATTAAAAAATTCCAGGAAATCACATTGTATGATTTTCAAAGGATTTATTTGTATATTGGTGCAGAAAGTAAGTATTTAGCACCTACAGACATTAAGTATTCTGGCCCTCACAGGCCTGTTCCTTCTTTATTAAGAAGCTCTTCTAACCTCCACTCGCTGAACTTGTTATCTGTACAAAGGACACCTGTCCACACCTGTAAACAGTCAGACTGCAACCTCTCCACCATGGCCAAGACCAAAGAGTTGTCTGAGGACACCAGAGACAAGATTGTACACCTGCACAAGACTGGGATGAGCCAATCTACATTAGGCAAGCAGTTTGGTGAGAAGAGATCAACTGTTGAGCAATTATTAGAGGATGGAATTAATACAAGATCACTGACAATCTCCCTCGACCTGGGGCTCCATGCAAGATTTCACCTCGTGGGGTACAAATGATCTTGAGAACGGTGAGGAAACAGCCCAGAACTACACGGGGGAAGTGGTCAATGACCTGAGGAGAGCTGGGACCACTGTAACAAAGGTTACTATTAGAAACACACTATGTCGCCATGGTTTGAAATCCTGCAGTGCTCAAAGGTCCCCCTGCTTAAGCCAGCACGTCCAGGCCCGTCTAAAGTTTGCCAGAGACTATTTGGATGATCCAGAGGAGGATTGGGGGAATGTCATGTGTTCACATGAGACCAAAATGGAACTCTTTGGTATAAACGCCACTTGTCGTGTTTGGAGGGGAAAGAATGCTGTGTTGCATCCCAGGAACACCATACTCACTGTGAAGCATGGGGCTGGAAACCTTATGCTTTGGGCCTGCTTTTCTGCAAAGGGGGCAGAACAACTTCTCCGTATTAAGGAAAGGATGAATGGGGCCATGGATCATGAGATTTTGGGCAAACACCTCCTTCCATCAGTGAGAACATTGAGGATGAAACATGGCTGGATCTTCCAGCATGCCAATGATGCCAGACACACCGCCCGGACAATGAAGGAGTGGCTACATAAAAAGCATTTCAAGGTTCTGCATTGGCCCAGCCAGTCTCCGGACCTCATTCCAAACCTCAATAGGTAATCTGTGGAGGGAGTTGAACGTCCGTGTTGACCAGCAACAGCCCCAAAACATCACAGCTCTTGAGAAGATCTGCATGGAAGAATGGGCCAAGATACCAACTACGGTGTGTGCCAGCCTGGTGAATACCTACAGGAAATGTTTGACCTCCGTCATTGCCAACCAGGGTTACATTACAAAGTATTGAGGTGAACGTTTGTTATTGATCAAGTACTTATTTTCTGCACCATTATACAAATAAATTATTTTATAAATCATACAATGTGATTCCCTGGTTTTTTTTTTTTTACATTCTGTCACTCATAGTTGAAGTGTACCTATGATGAACATTACAGACCTCTCTCATCCTTTTAAGTGGGACAACTTGCAGAATCGGTGGTTGGCAAATCCTTATATGTTTATACTTGATGTGAGGGTTTGACTAATGAGGACATGTGTTGTAGTAGTGCACTGAGGACGGTGCTTGTCATTCACTGCCTAATTACATGTTTAAATTTTGCGTGGATCCAGGTTGACTCTCTTGAAGTTAATCAATGTGTCTTTTTTGCTGTAGGCCATGAACTTGGTAAGTTTTGGTTCTGACTAGTTTTCTGCTTCAGGCTTTCTGCTTTGTGGTTGGCATCACATTACCTGGTACTTGCTAGTCCACAATTCTCCTGTCAGGCTCCAAAAAAATATCCTGCTTATTACATTTTATACATTTAAAATGTTTACATCGACTTTAGTGAAATACTGGTGATGGCTCCAGTTAGTTTCCCTTGTCTGCTTCATGGTGCGCCTCCTGCTCTTGCGTCCTCTCCTGTATTTGCTTTGCACTCTGCCCTGTCTTCTTTCATATTAACCTGCTCACATTGTGTAAAACCTCGAAACATTGTGCTGTGTAATATGTTGGCTGGCTTGCTGTCTACATTTGCCTTGGAGGCTGGCTGACGCTAGAAGAAAACCAAGCTAACCCAATGTAATGAACATCATTACTGTCTTTTATGATGTCTGTTTCTTATAGGACCAGGTATCTAAAGACAAGGCACTGCAGACTGTAGCCAACCTCTCATCTGCTCAGATTGTTTCTGCAAGTGTAATGAAACCCCAGACTCCATTCCCTCCAGCGGTCAGAGTAAGACGCACACGCACACACACACACACACACACACCTGCGTTTAGACTGCTTTGCCCCCTGGCGGTCTCAGTAATACTATCTTCCTCCCCTGTCTGTAGTTTTGGCCCGGCCCGATGCCAGGCCAGCCTGGACACTCTCAGGAGTAAGTATCACTGGCATTCTGTTTCCAGGAGAGATGCTTTAACTTGGTACAGTTGCTCATTTTTGCCAACCATATCCCTCTTTTTTATGTTACAGCATCAAGCCCTTTGCACAACCGCCATATACAACACTACCAGCACCTGTCCCTGCACCCATTAGTGAGTGCACACAAATGAGTAAGATTAATGTTGAGGGTATCGGGCATCGCGACTAATACTGGAGCTCAGTATACTCATACGCATAAAATGCGTGCCGATACCACGACACCAATACCAGTTATATGTTTATGTATATGACAATTTTATGAAATTTGTGTTTGTACTGCAGTGAAACTTGTGACAGTCACAGATGTTCTCTAGAAAACATTCTGAGGAATGTTGTTCAAATAACAGAACATCTGTGGGAAAAAAAATCCAAGTAATCCTATAATGTGTAATGACGATATTAAGTACTCGGTATCGGTAAGTACTTAAGTACTCGAACTCTACTCGTTCTGTAAAAAAGTGGCATCGGTGTATCCGTACTAATATTGTTGTTTTTGTTTGTTTTGTTTCGTTGATCACTTTTTCATTGTGTGTGTGGTAGGTTATGAGTCCCTGTCTCCCCCGCGGCCTGCAGCCATAGCAGCTCCTGTGTGGCAAGACAGAACCATCGCCTCATCGAAGCTACGGCTGCTGGAGTACTCGGCTTTCCTAGAGACTCAGAAAGACAGAGAAACGGTGCGAACAGCCACATCCTTCCACGAGCTGAGCAAAGTTTGCACTCTCGCTCATGTCCCTTTGCTTCTTCCTCCCTGCAGGATAAACACCTTTTTGTACACATTGGCCCTTCAAACCCTGGTTACAACGACCCAGTGTTGGAATCCATTGACGTGAGGCAGATCTATGACAAGTTCTCTGAAAAGAAGGGGGGCCTGAAAGAACTCTACGAAAAAGGGCCACACAATGCATTCTTCCTCGTCAAGTTCTGGGTCAGTGCACACATAGAGTGATCGCAATGATGTGAAGTGCGGTAGAAATAAGACGGCGATTATGTCTATACAATCTGTTTCCCCACTGGGCAGGTAAATGCATCAAGAAATAATAATAATTCATTCATTCACATAATAATAAGGTTTGTTGAGGACCTCATGAATTTGAAGTTTGTTCACTACTTGCAATCATTAGTTCTCCACTTTTTTATTATTATTATTATTTTGGATGCTAGACATCCAAAAGTCCACTGGCAAATTGAATCTGCATTTATTGTACATTACGGACACAATGCAATAAGTGCACGAAAACTTTGCAATTGTTTGCGCATGCATCATGACATGGTGCTGCAACTAGTTAAATTGATCTGAGTAGTGTGCTTTCATCTTTCAAAACTGACTTTTTTTCTGCTTACAACCTTTCAAAATGTCTCACTGGATCCAGGCGGATCTGAGCGTCGACCTCGAGGAGAGCTCTGGCGTTTTCTACGGAGTGAGCAGCCAATACAGTGGAACAGAAAACATTACCATCAGTGTCTCCACAAAGGTCTGCTCTTTTGGGAAACAGGTGGTGGAGAAAGTTGAGGTGAGAAGATGAACCTTATGCAACCTTTTTTTAAATATGTATATATGCAAAGGTCAAGCCTGTATCGGAATGCTTCTCAACAGTAATTCATGTGTTGACTTGTACCATTCAGACTGAATATGCACATTTGGAAGGAGGAAAGTATGTGTTCCGCATCCATCGATCACCCATGTGTGAATATATGATCAACTTCATCCACAAACTCAAACACCTGCCAGAGAAATACATGATGAACAGTGTACTGGAGAACTTCACCATCCTGCAGGTGTGTGTCTCTGCTCTGTGTGTGTGTGTGTGTGTGTGTGTGTGTGTGTGTGTGTGTGTGTGTGATTGTTGAACTGTGGCGTGTGTGATCGCTAAGCCATGTCATGCCTTTCTCCTGCCTTCCACCAGGTGGTGTCCAACAGAGAAACCCAGGAGACACTGCTTTGTATCGCCTTTGTGTTTGAAGTCTCCACAAGTGAACATGGCGCACAGTATCACGTTTATCGACTAGTGAACGACTAGCAGCACGCTGTGTACTGGCAGAGACTCTTCAGAGACTTTTTGATACATACAGCATAAACACTACTTCAAACACAGAATCCCCGCCACACTTAATACACCCCCCCCACACACACACACACACTTGTTTTTGTAGACCAACAGTCCCTCTACAGTCACACCTGTTACTTATCGTGTATGTGCTCCAGACTAATTATATTGCAGCAACATTACAAGTCCCGAACTCTTTAGCGATGCGAACATTTCTGAACACACACAACACATTTAGCCGTCAAACTATAAAGGAACAAGTCAAAGGGCTAAACGACAAGCAGTTGTCCCATCTATTATATCAAACACATGCGTTTATTTACGTGACAGGTGTGACTGATGTGAGACGAGTTTGAATATTGTTTGGCTAAAGTCTCATTAATCAGTGTTGATGTAATGTAACCATGCCAAAGCGACTATTTCTTCGACCGTTTGTAGCATCTTTCTCAGATCAAAAGAGTGAGCCTTCATCGTTATATTGTTTTTCCTCTGTTACTGCCTCTTCAGCCTAAACCCCAGGGATCACATGACAAAAAGGAATGAGTGTGCCTTTTCACAGAATGTAATGCACTACATGTACAGACGTAAAACTCATATTTATATTTGGTGAAAAGAGACAAATTTGTAAGGAGAGCCTTTTTTTTTTTTTTTTTTGAGGTGTCCTCTCTGTTTATAAAGTCTCCGGAAGACAATGTGGCTCACCTGTCTTTAGACAGAAAATGTCTCCATTTTTTGCTATCACGCACGGTTCCTTCTCCTGTAATTGGCTCAAGATCATTTTAAATCAGACTCTTTGGGCTTGCTGCAGTATTTCTACCTCCACTTGAGTTGGGTAAGAATGTGCTTTGGTTTCTAAACCCCTAACCTGAGGAGCACTGATGTACAGGACCTATACACTACACGTGATGGTACTGATTGGGTGCCGATTCAAGGTATAAGAATAACTTTGTTAAGATGAACAACTTTTTTTGTACTCTACCAACAAAGCTAGGTTTGATAATCTAAATAAGATGTATGATGGGTGTTTTGGTTGTATGTTTGGTTTTTTTAGTGTTCATCAACTGTATGGTACAGGCCACCTGGTGGTCACCCACAGTGCACTGGCGTAATATTTGCCTGATAACACTAGCTAATTCTGAAAATGTAAACTTGCTTCTCTTTGTCTTTGTGGAATTATTGGTCTCTAGTACAGGCATTTACCAGCGTTTTTTTGTCCCTCTTTTAGTATTTACCACTAAAACAAAAGTGACTGTTTCAGACACAAGTTACGATGTTCGCTGAGTGCTCAGCAGAAAAGATTTGATTTTGTCCTTTGTACCCTGGTTGGCTTCATTCTTTGGCCGAGTGTGCTCATTGAATTGAATCTGTGTCTGTATCCTGTATCAATAAAATCATCTTGTGTTTGCAGAATCACAACACACAAGGCGTGTTTTGTAGTAGTACTTTGTCAACTCCATGACAAAATCTGAAATTGTACTGCTCCAGTTTTAACAGGATATAAAACCCTGATTTTCAGCCTAACAACAACTATGTATAAAATTAAAGTTTGTAGGAAATACTGCGACAGAAAATCATCTGCTGACGTTTGTTGTACACGCTGCATTTCTCCTTTTGCCTTCCAGATGGTGCTGTTACCTCACTTTTTTCAGCGTCTTTGCTGCTTACGGACATTGAGGACAGGCCCAAACGCTTCCATGTACTGTACCGTAATAGTTGGAACAAGGCTCTACAGAATCTTTGATATTAGTCCTCCGTACGTCCTCCTGGATGTTTGTATTTTGTCAGATCGCCTGTGGTCTCAAACTCTTTGTGTGTGTGTCCTCTGTACTTGCAGAACACAACACCCGGTGACATTTCACCACACAAAATACTCCTGAGATGTCGCAGAGAAAACGGGGGGGAAAAGTGGAAGTGTTTAACTTATTATAAATAAAGATGATTCATGGCATTATGGGTCAAACTAGGATTCACCAGTTCCGTGCATCCAATTGTGGTGAGTGGTGACTACAAACACAGAGGCCTCAGGCAGTGTGTGGCACTCACCAGTCACCACAGCCCTCCCAGCATTTCAGCTGAAGCATACAGCTTTTAAATTTACCCCATTTCTCATTAATGTGTCTTAAAATCATTTTTTTTTAAAAATGGTTTTGATGAACATCTTCACCTATCTGTAGTTATATAATGTATGCGTGCGTGTGTTTTAAGTAAATTTGACAGCCACTCCGTCTTAAGAAACCACTCCCCTACAGCCTTACGTAAGTGTGCACATTAAGATTGCATTTCATTTTGACCATTTTCAAATGCACGATGATGCAAGAGCTTCACTGAGTGTTTCTATTTTCACAATTACTTGTTTATATTTTAATTTGTGGAAAGATTGCAGCCAGACTACAAATGTGACACTGATAGATCGACTTTTTGGGACAGAAAATGGCAGCAGAGGGTGTGGTGGGAAAACTACACCAAATGGAACTAGAACAAAACAATCCGGTTCGACAGAGCTCATGTCATCATTTCATCCTATTATTGTCCTCCCCCTCTTTGGTTTTGCCATGTCTCCATCAACTTGTGTGTCTGTATCATAAATAGCCCTGACCTCTTTCCTTCCTAAGGCACCTATGGATAACATGTCAAATGCATTAGAGTGTAAATACTTGACAAGTTTAAAATTCCTACCTTTAAGCTCAAGCTATGTCAAACAACTAGGAGGTCACACTAATAACTAATGAGGCCTAATGGAAGCTCCGGTAATTCAATCAAAAACTGCAGGTATTTTATTGATTAGGCCATTTTAATCCGCAGGACATGTTTATGTTATCTAATGTAGCCGTCAGAAACAAACCGTGTCCAACCGTTCATTTATCAAACTGAACTTCAACACGTACACGCCGACGTGCAGGCTCCAACCCTTTAATTTAAACCTAGACGAGCTGACGGGATGAGAAAGAACCGGCTGGAACAGTAGTCATTTGGCTCACTTGCTTCGCCGTTGGCCATGTGACCGGACCCTCCCTTCAACACTCCACCTGCCTGTGAACTCTCTCGAGTTCCATCTCAACGGGGTGCGGTCCGAGGGTGGAGCTCGCTCTCGCTGCTCGGGGCGCGTTAGTCCCGCCGACCGACCTATGTTGAATCGTCCGCTGCTTCTTGTCCGCGTGTGCCGAGCCGTGCCGAGAAGAATTCGTTCGAGCACTGGGAGTGAGGACCGGGGAAAGGGCGGGAAAATATGCTGACCACCACGGAGCCACTCAAATCCGCCCTGAGCACCGCGGGCGCGGACGACACGTCGCTCGCGGTGCCCACCGATGACACGCTGCGCTCGGGCCAGCGGCGCGTACTCGACCAGGTGCTCACCGTCAAGAGGAGCAAGTCCAAGCACGGCAGGAACGGTACCATGTCCGCGCGGACGCTCTCGCCAACAAGTAGGCAACTTCAAAGCATGCGGATACGTTCAGAGTTACGACACGTGTTTGTTTTTCGATTATTTTTCCTTGAGATAGATAGATAGATAGATAGATAGATAGATAGATAGATAGAGAGAGAGAGAGAGAGAGATGTTTCGTCCACGAGCGCACACTCCGACGTTCTCCCGAAAAGCAAACGCGTCACAGTTTTTGTTTTGTTTTGTTTTCTCGATTGGGAACCTCGACTGTATTTTCAAAATGGGTTGCGTTTTATTGCAGAGAAGTGCTGCCAAGATGTCCCTGAAGTGATGGGCGGGAGGTCGGATGTTTTCGGAAGGTCACTCGGTCCCCTGGATATTAGCATAGAAAGTGGCCACGCAAGTGCGAATTTGTGGTGCTGCCGCCACATATTCACTAGTTCTCAGGTGTGAAATATGATCGCGGGCCTTCTGTTGAGGGTTGACCATGAAGCCGTTCAATTCCCAACCACATCTAATGGTCTCACCGCTGCAGTTTCCTTTTCGAAAATTTAAAAGATCCTCTAAAATTCGCAAATATAGATTAATGTTTGCGCTAGCTTGCTCTAAGTCATTTGAAGACAAGGACGAAAAGGTTCAAAATACGTGCTGATCTGTTCATTGTCTGGCGTGGGAAAGTTTTTTTTTTTGTTAGTTACTTGTTGTCCCCCCCGCCAGATAAACTTGTCATGAATTTTAAAATGTAGTCAGCTGTATTAATTCCGAAAGTTACATTGTTTTCAGACTAAAAGTGCAGGGCATTGATTACTATTGTCGGGTTCCATGAGGAAGAAAATAAAAGACAATGCTACCGCATAAGCAATCTAGTACTGTTAGATGTTTGAGTACTGTGTCATATTTCAAGCCAGCAATTTTTCAAAGGTTTAATAATAACTTTGACTATTAAAGAAATAACAATAAAGCACAATCTCTTTAAATAAAAAAGGCTATGCTCCGTTAAAGTACTAAATTGGTTCATCTCGTCCCTCTTTTGCTCTATGTACCTGTGGACGGCCCATGCAGTTCACACCTACCTGCTTTAGACTTGATCCCATAGTTCTCCTTTATTATCATGCGATTGTTCACCCGGCACGCCACTAATTAACATATGGTGATGTGAAGAGTACTATGCTAATCTCCTATACTCCAAGCTGATTCGTTTCCGTTGTGTGATACTTACACCATACTGTTTCAAAATTACATTATATAATACAAGGTTACCTCTAGCTGTATTCAAAATGATTGTGGCTTACTATAAGAGGCATTCACAACCTATTATATTTGAAGACAGGATAGATGAAGCAAGACAACCCTTAAATTCTTCAGTCCTGTTTTTGGATAACTGTGAATTAACTCTTGATTTTAAACAGGCAAATTGGCTTCACTCTTTGAGCCTCACAGGAAGAGTACCATGTCTTTAAAATGGAATTGTCTTCTTAAAATAATGATAAAAAGGTCTGACAATACACAATCACAGGAAGAGAAGAGAAAGTAAACACCAGCACAAGGCTAAAAGTGCCAACAAACCAGTGATCATTTTAGCTGACTTTGTTTTAGGTCAAGACGAAATACAATTAAAAAACAAAACAAAGCACAACAAAATACACACACACATACACATATGTATATATATATATGTACATATACATATTTATTTTTATATATGTACTATGTGCTCACTCAGCATGTTTGGTTGTAGCAATACAGAATTATTAAAAAATAAAATCTTCTTATTGTGTAGACATCTAACATAAATTGTGCCATAATCACAGCTCAGTTTCGATATCCCCGTTGCCTTTGATTTTCACGTTAAGCTTCCAACAAAGGTTCAGAATCACCAGTTTATGCCTTTGTGTTGACAACCATAGTCCCATCGCAGTGAGCTCACGCTGTTTCATCTGGCGAGATATGGCTGGGAGGCTGCAAGTACTTATGAATCATCAAACGAGACAGACAAACAAATGTCCTTCGATGCAAGTTGACGCCTGCTAACCGACTGACTTGGAGCTCACGTCTGTCCTTTTGTCTGACAAAAAGTCTGGCAAACCTGAGAAGGGAGTTCCACACATTTAGTTCTCCAATACTCTCGTACTGTCCTGCAACGTATTACAGTAGTCATACCAATTTAACAAATCAACTCAAAACATTGCAATGCAATAAATTGATATATATTCACTAAATTAAATTGCAGTGGTAGACACAATTTACTTAAATGCTGTCTGATTCTATGTTTAACTCTTGGTGTTACCATGATAATATTTCTCTGCAAGGATCAGTGCTTGATGCCTTTGAAAACATGTTTAGGGTTACCAAGTCCTGGATTTTTTGTCTTTCATTTCTCTGCTCTCATTTCATTTCAGTTCCTCTTTTTCTTTTTTTCCAGGCCCAGTCCATGAATTTGGATCATTCAAGTTTTCTCCAACAAAACTAAATGGTACTTTGAGCAACATCAACTCCAGAGCGTCAGCAGGCTATAGCAAATCGGTATGAAAAAACTCCTGATTTGCCTTCATTGGTGATTAGATGGAGTCAATATTTCTGGCAGTCAAAATGTGATTGGTGGGTAGAAATACTGATCAGTTTGTTTAAAATGTAAAAAAGCATTTTTTTTTATGTAGTTAAAGCCTGGTTAAAAACCTAAAAACTAGAAACCTGAAAACCTGGACCTAGTCGGTAAGAATCCAACAGCTCCTGTTGGTATCTCATTGTTTTAGTCAGAGCTTGGTACCGCCGGTCCCCCTCAGATGACACTGACCAATTAGGTCATATTTGAAAGGACCAAAATGATTCAGATATAAGCTTTTCAAGATGCAGATGCAGTCAATCTTGCTTAGTTTTTTTTGTTTTGGAAACTGGTCTCGTTCCGGATTATTGGGTAGCAAAGTAATATGCATTGACTGGTCGTGTCTGGGTGTGGCAGTAATTCCAGGAAGCCAAGAAGTAACCATAACAAGAATTGTTGAAGTGTGGAGAGAGAGCCTGTCTGCAGACTGAACCAGAGCAGCCGTTTCTTGTTGGGTTGGCTATCATTTACCTACTTAAACCTCAAAGTGTGTATTGAATTTGCAGAAATGCAGAAATGTCTCTTGTCACTGCTTTGTCACTCAACATTAAGAAGTTGAGGGTTTGTGGTTAAATCAGCCGTTGTACTGATTAAGAGCTCAAACATTTCGGGCAGTTTGATGGCATCTGTCCATCGTCATCATTATCCTTCAATTTAATTAACTTGATGGATGAAGACTCCTCAAAAGCAAGTTTTTGCATGAGTGTGCATCTTTAGAAAATGCTTTATCTAATCTATAACCCAAACCAATCACACTGTCAGCTGTGTGTTTGTGTATGTGGGAGTGATTTCCTATTTCTGGGCACATATATTTATAGTATATTATTTTTTTAAGAATCATTTTGAGAAAAGTAAAGTGAGTGAGTGAGTCAGTGCGTGTGTGAGTGAGTGCCTACACATGTGTGTGCAATAAGTAACATTTCTTGAGTTCTGGTTTGGCTTCCATTATGCTTGTTTTAACCTGACAGTGACTTGAGGTATTTCAAGTGTGCATGTAGTTGCATTAACATGCACAAAGGCTAACCGTTGCATCTTCAGATCTGCCATGTTGGTCATTGTGAGCTCGTCTTACTATGTATTTCGTCTATGTTTTTTAAATGTATATCAATCTGTTACTGTGAATTGAATGTGCTGGACAGAAGTCCCTCCAGCCAGCCACCTGGCCCGGCTTGTTACGATAGAAGGCACAGAACCCTCAGTATTGGTGTTGCCAGCCTTCTTTCTATCCAGCCTACTTCCTTGGAACATTCCTCTAATCCAGACACGTCCAAAGTCTGGCCCGCCAACAGATTTTAAGTGGCCCGCAGCTTGTCTCTGAAAACGTGCCTTGTGGTCCGCCACTCGGTATATAATCTAACAAGCTGACTTTGCAATTTTTCTGTTCCGCTCGCGATGCCGTTCCGCGCAGCCAGCGAGACGGAACTGGGGCCTCAGCACAATTTCCACAATATCATTTATAAAGATTTGCGAATATTGAACCAAGCAGGATAATAAGAGTGACTAATTTTCCCAGCGAGCATCACACAGTATCACCCAAGTGTCCTGTTTGGACTTGTTAGCAGATTTCAAACTGATTTTAGAATGTGGGCTCAGTCCAAAATTTAAAAAATGGAAATGACTGTTTTCGAGATGAGTGGAAGTACGCATACAGTTAATAGGTCTTCTTCCAGCAGCAAGCAAGCCTTTGTGTCTCATATATAATGAGTCTGAGGCATAATGATAAGTGTGCACAATGAAACCAAACACTGTTATTTTTAGGAAACCTGTCCACGGAAGTTGGAAGTCAGAACATGCAAAGTTACTGAACTCATTTGTTCATCTTCCATACCCGCTTATTCCCGAGCTCAGGGTCACGGGGGTCTGCTGGAGCCAATCCCAGCTGTCATAGGGCGAAGGCAGGGTGACACCCTGGACAAGTCGCCAGCTCATCGCAGGGCCACATAGAGACAAACAACCTTTCACACTCACATGCACACCTACAGACAATTTAGAGTGTTCAATTGAGGCCGGAGAACCCGGAGAGAACCCACAGGGAGAACATGCAAACTCCACACAGAAAGATCCCAGGCCCGGGCCCCGGAATCAAACCCACGACCTTCTTGCTGTGAGGCGGCAGCGCTAACCACTGCGCCACCGTGTCGCCCTAATCACATTCAGACAAAGCCATATAAGCTGATACATAAACACTGGGCAATTGATGAAGTGTTTTCATTGCGCCAGTGTCTGACGTTCACACACAAAGATCCTCTGTGAGAAACTGCTCCAGTTCGCCTCCAGTGAGAGGTGTTGTGTTACTCTGGTTTGATGCACTCTGATCAGTGGCAGTGGGGAAAAGAAGGAATAGAGGAGGAATGTAGGCGTTGTATCAGGTCACATTCCTGTGGCATGGTTTACAAGGGATTTCTAACAGAAATCCCCTGCTGGAGAGTCGACCTAACCCTAACTTATTGTTGACCAAATTCTTGTTACACAGAACCTTTGTAATACTGCGGTTCAGCAGATTCAGCAGATAGAGAGATAACTGCTAGGTTTTGACAGTGAGTAACTTCAGAGCCAGCTTTAGCAACTAGGCACTCATTTTCTATATTGCTGTGATTCTGTGATTTCTTGTCCAAGTCAAAATAATTCATCAAATCATGATAGGAAGAACTCTGCCTTTTTTTCTTTTCAGATGAAAGTCCAGAAGAGTCAGACCATGTCCAGTACATGTTCTATAGGACGACAGTACAACTCAGCAGGTGCATGGGAACAACAAATGAGTTCCTCTAATTGGCCAAGCAGGTCCAGTGAGATAAAACCCAGTCGTAGTGACCCTTCTTTGGCTCCTTCATTTTCTGCCCTTCACAATACAGCAGCTGTTGTGGTAATGATTCATTCTTCATGTTGCTGCACTACCCAGATGTATTTTTGTGTTTTTTTAGGAGGACAAACATTCCCAATAATAAATGTTCTTGTTTTCAGAAAACCAACGGACAGTCTTATAAGTCCTCCTATCAGTCCCAGAAATCTATGCGCACTCAGGTGAAGAGACAGAGCACCCACTCTGTGAGCAACGGCACTCAGATGAGCGTCAGTAAGACGGGCTTCATCCGGCCACCTTCTGCTCAATCTCTAACTGACGGCAAGATGGGGAGCATCAAAATTCCATCCAAGCTGGAGCAGTCCTCAGCGTAGGTCCTCCTGGTCTTTTACTATGTTTTTCAGGCAATAAGGGTGACTTTGTATGGTTGGGTAGCATGGTGGTGGAGTGGACAGCACTGTCACCTTGCAGCAAGAAGATCATGGGTTTGATTGTGCCCCTTTATGTGTGGTGTTTGTATGTACAGTTGTGTTCAAAATAATAGCAGCGCGTTTAAAAACGTTTGGAAAGCTCAAAATCTCTAATAGCTTTTATTCTGATGCATGGAGAACTCTGCTCTTTACATCCTAAATCAAAATGTGAAGATGAAGAAAGATGAGCTTTACTCACGTTTTTAAACATACTGGTATTATTTTAAACAACTGTAAATCCCTGTTTCTGCGTGGGTTCTCTCCTTCCACTGTCCAAAGGCTAGCATGCTAAGTTAACTGACAACTCTAAATTGTACCTATGTGTGAATGTGAGTGTGACTGTGTTGGCCCTGCGATAAACTAGGTACTTGTCCATAGAAGGAGTGGTGACAGAAGATGGATGGATGGGTATAACTTTATTTAGTCATACGTTGTGTTTCCTTGTTGGCTGCATCACATCCGCCCATGTGAAATTCAATTCAACCTCTAAATACTTTAATCTATTCTTTGTGCTAAAGTAAATCTGTGTAGTTTCTGGAGCTGTTCTCTAACGTTCTCCAACGTTTTTGTTTGGGTGACTGCAGGGTGAACAGCACCACCAGCATGTTGGACATCACCCTGAAGGAGGCCGTGGAGTTCCTGTCTCACCCTGACGAAAATTACCAGCAGTGTGGGGCCACCTTCATTCAGCATGCCACGTTCAAGGAGGAGTGCACAAAACAGGAGGTGGGAGTGAGCACAAGCACACTAGCAAAAACAGGCTGACCACATTGTTTCATCGCTCACAAACCAGAGGCTAGTTGGCAATCTTGTCTATTTCCAAAGACCGCCCCCCCGCAAAAAAAAATAAATATATATATTATTAATATTTTTTTAATGAGAATACCAGCCCTCACGGCAGTAGCAGGATACATGATCATCCCAGTGCCATTAATGAACACTGGCCATAATTCTTAAAAAAATACAATTAAAAAAATGAAATAAATAGGTGCGCACCTGCTCAAGTGGTCCAAACATCAGTCAAATGTGCCGCTCTTCCTCATTGGCTGTTCTGGGCTTGATGCAGAATCACCATTCACGTGAAGAGGCTCTCTTCACTCTGTTTGAAACTGGGTTTTTTTTTGTCACCCTGTTAACATGAGGAGACAAATGATGCAGCTTTGTAACGTGTTTGCCCTGAACACACCCACGGCAGGTCTTGCAGCTGGGCGGGATTCCCACACTGGTGTCCCTGTTGCGGAGCTCCAACCCGGCAGTGAGCCAGGCTGCCGCTGGAGCCCTGAGGAACCTGGTGTTCAAGCATCAGCCCAACAAGCAGCAGGTTCAGCAGTGTGGCGGCATTGGGAAGGCCCTGCAGCTGCTGAAGGAGACCGACTCCACCGAGACACAAAAACAAATTACAGGTAGAGCTTTTTTATATCTAATGTATTTACATGAAGCTTGACGTTGTTGTGCCACACGTCTGTTTTTTCTCATGTCTGTAACTTTGGAAATGAAGGGCTGCTCTGGAACCTGTCCTCTGCTGATGAGCTGAAGGGGGAACTCATCGCCACAGCTCTGCCTGCCCTGACTGAGAATGTGCTGGTGCCTTTCACCAGCTGGTCAGACTGCACCGCCACCAACAACATCCACCCTGACGTTTTCTACAATGCCACTGGGTGTCTGCGGTGAGAACTGTGTTAATTGTGTTCAGTTTTCAAAGTTTCGGAAGCTAAAATCAAACTGAAGATTTTCGCATGCCATAGTAGTCGTTTTTTCTTAGTTGTGCTTTTCAGTTAATAGTGCATTACCACAATTAAATAAATAATTAAACTCCTTAAAAAACAAACAAAAAAAAAAAACATAATGTAAAGCGTAGCGTCTCAATTTCACAGTTTTACAATTAAGCCATTTTTTTTTAAATATTTTAAATAGAAAAACAGGTTCAGCATCATATTGAAATGATTTAAAATTTCTTATTTCAGGATTGAGGAGATTCGTTTTGCACTTTGTCTTTTTTGCCCCATTGGTGTCATTTTATAGATCACTTTTGTCACATTCTCATCTTTGTAGTCAATCGTTAACATCTGTTAAAAATGAATTCGGTAACTTGCCAAAGAACTTTCCCCCCACCTTCAAAGACAACCTCATCACCTCGTCACTAGTAAGACAGAGCAAACGTTTAATAGCAATTATTAATGGTAAGCCTGTGCGATATAAGTGATAGTCATTATGGTGACCACAGTGTGCAAAATAACCACAGTCAATTTGTTAATGTGTGTCGTGAGTTTACACACAGATGCAGTTGTTCCTCTCAAACATGCAAATTTTGCCAGGTGGATCTAAAGAAGTAAATTCTGTTGCTGTGCAGGAACCTGAGCTGCGGGAAACAGAAGGAGCGGCAGGCGATGAGAGAGTGCCCGGCCCTCATCGACTCGCTGATGAGCTACGTCCAGTCATGTGTTGCTGAGGAAACCCCCGATGAAAAGGTGCCCTGTCTTGTCTGTGTCAACAGGGACGGGAACTGATCCACAATCACTGATAAATACTACAGTGTATGACTGTATTACTTGTTTTTTTTTTCTGTTTCTGTCTGTGTGTGTTTGGGTCTTTGTGTGTCTCTGACTGTGTGTGTTGCTGTTCATTTGAACTTTTTACAGGTGCGGCATGTTTAACTTACGTAACCTAACCTAACGTAGTTTAGTTGACAGACAGTTGGCACTCTGGGAGTGAGTATGGCTTAATGGTGGTATTGTGGCTGTGATTTGTGGCACTTAGTATTGTCTCAAAGACAGAGCAACATGTGTGTGTGTGTGTGTGTGTAATGGCTCGAAAGTTATTGTAGCTATATGTAAAGATTAGTTTGATTTCTATGCATTTTTCCTATTTTGATTCTTTTCAAGGATTTTTGCTTTGTTCTTCAAACCCTGTGCACTTTAGTGAAAAAAAAAATCAAAGCAGCTTATTGTCATTTTTTTCTTAGTGTTGTATGGTGCGTTTGAGAAAGGAACGTTGTGCTTTGCGCTCATGAACTTTCTCACCTGAAAAGGACATGGGTGTTTGTTCAGTCAACGGATGCTAAACTCAGAAAGCAAGGAAGTAAATAGTCATTTTTCTGAACTAGTTGGACAGGTTCAAAAGTGTAATTAGTGAGTAACACCCATAATTGCAGTCTTTATACACACTTTAATGAATTGGACAAAAATGGAGGTCATGTCAACGAAACATTTTCTTGCCACATTTCTAAGGTACTTAGCGTAAAGATATGTGAACTGAAGATATTTGAACTAGTTAAGGTTCATGCATAATGGCCCTTTGCACCTCCAGCATTGGAACTGGTTGGTCACGTTTTGAAGCAAAATGGCGTGATGGTTCATAACAACCTTGTTCTTTTTTTTGCAAAGGTGCTGCAGGTTGTTCAGGAAGTATCTCTGCTTGGTATTGAATATGTTTATGGTAATTATGTGGGAATTGAGAATCCTCTCTCTTTTCGTCTTTTTATTTTTAGTCTGTAGAGAATTCTGTATGCATTCTACACAACTTGACCTACCAGCTGGAGGCCGAGAACCCAGTTTGTTTCGAGAAGTATCAACCCAGGACAGAAGCGCAAGTGGAGACTAAAAAAAGTTCCCCCGTCGGATGCTTCAGCCCCAAGAGCAGCAAGGCTCAAAAGCAGGTGGGGATCAGTCCTGGAGCGGTGACTGTGAGAGTGCACCCTCCTCCTCCTCATCTCTTCTGGACCTCTGTCATCCTCACAGTTTCTATTCGATGACACTCGAGAACTCATCATTGATAAGACACCAACTGGCCTGAGCTGGTTGTTCCACCCCACAACCATGCAGACCTACCTGTCCCTACTGGGCATGTCCCAGAAAGACGGCACCCTGGAAGCTGCCTGCGGGGCCCTTCAGAACCTCACTGCCGGCAAGGGACTGGTGAGCACGGCTTAGATGGTTGTAGATAGATGGATAGATGGATGGATGGATGGATAGATAGATGGATAGATGGATAGATAGATAGATAGATAGATCCCAAAATGGGGAACTACACTGTTAT
Source organism: Thamnaconus septentrionalis (assembly GCA_009823395.1). Taxonomy (NCBI): domain Eukaryota; kingdom Metazoa; phylum Chordata; class Actinopteri; order Tetraodontiformes; family Monacanthidae; genus Thamnaconus; species Thamnaconus septentrionalis. Next base: position 1,542,838 of record CM020512.1, read on the forward strand.
AGCAATAAAAACAATACTAAAAAAAATGAACTATACAACAATTACACAAAAGAATCAAACAGTACGTTTATATGACACTCGAGAAAACCGAATTATTGCCTAAAGTCCTATTCGCACGGGATTAGTATTACCTGGGGACCTCTGGTAATTTGTAATAATCACGGAGGACGTCTGTGATCTTGATCCCGTGCAAATGCGCCATGTCTGTAATTTGTGAAGTAAAAATTCCACTGCAAATTACCTACCATATTTCGTCCTGTGATAATACTAGTCCCATGCGAATCTGCATCTCAGTGATTGGGGTGTGTTTTTTGTTTTTATGTGGAGCCTTTTCTACTTCTTTTCTTATTGAAAAATGGAGGCTGCAGGAGAAATTATTAGTGGCAGTTTTGACAGTGTTTTAGGCACAAATACAGTCTTGTGTCGGTACTGGAAACTCCTGTTAAGAAAGAGCAAGCTCCGTTCAATCAAAAGAGCGACATTTCAGAAGATAGTAAGATGGTTGACTTGCATAGCAGCATGCAGTAAGAAATGCTCTTCTTTCAAATGGCTTATGACGGCCCATTATCCCGACAACAACTGCACACTGTTCAGAAGTTGCGTTGCTGCTTTGACCTTTGATTTAGTTGCCATGATCACCAAAGTACAACGTGTCCAAACACTTGCTCCCCCTCCCTCCAGATTTTGGTTAACATCTGCCAAGAAAGGCAAAAATCCATGCACATCTATTTCCACTGCCGGTGCGTTGGAGGGTGACAATTAGGTCCAAATTAACAAAAAGAATTCCCGCCCACGTGGCCAACTTGCAGAATTTTATTGCGACGTTCCGGTCCTAAACCTTTATCAAGCAAGCATTTTGCTGTTGGCGAATTCTTTTGGTTAACATCTGCCAAAATACAGACTTCACTGAACCCATGCGAATGCGCCGAAAGAAACACAGACGTTCAAGTGGAGAAGATGCTGTCTGTCCAGTGTGTGGTCCTGGTTGCCCTGCAGACTGTGCGTTAATCCATGCTGGTTAGAGAACACAGAGCCACAGAGGAAACTAGAAGACACCCGTTTAAAAGAAAAGCGAGTTGTTTTGTTCTTTGTTGTTGTTGCTGCGGTGTTGCAAGTTTAAGCTGCTTCCACCGTGTTTTCAAACTCACGCAGGGCTCCAGTGCCATGAGCCAGATCATGACTCAAAAACTGGGTGCCCTGCCCCACTTGTCGCCACTCCTGAGTTCTCCCAACCCCAGCCTGCAGAAGACCGCCATCTCCCTGCTGAGCAACATGTCTCGCTCATCGTCCAGCAGTGTGCAGAGCACCATGGGTGAGGGCACGTTTGCGTATTTTTTTTTTTCCAGGTCTGTGTTACCGACAGTAATTGGTTTCATGCTTTCTCACGCGACTCCTCTCCCCTCTTTCAGCAAAGCAGGTGCTGCCGGAACTGACCGGCCTCCTCTCCTCCAGCCCCAGGGAGTTGGGAATCAATGACGAAGCCATATCGACAGCCTGCAGCACAGCACAGACTCTGATGATGGCCAACCCAGAGGCCAGCAAGAAGGTGATTAATAACGAGCTGGTGTCATCGCTGGCAGACCTCACTGAGAATGGGTGAGTCCTTATGTTCCCGCCTCGTGTTTTTGTTTTTCTTCTCATCTGCATCTCATCCTGAATATGTTTTCGCCTTTGTTTTGCCTTGCCTTGGTGTTAATGTATGCAACAAGTCCAAAATGTGCAGACACATTTTTTCCACATTCAAGCCCTTTTTATTTGACTGCAAACCACAAACAACTGCCAACACCTACAGTATTGTGTTACTGTTTGCTTTCTTGGATGACTCTGGTCGGCATAACTGGGCTTTTTCTCAAAGGTTTGTTGTCGATTATGTTTCCAGGAGGGTAAAAACCGCATATCGAATTATCTCACCTGTGTGCGGTTTACCGCACTGTCTTCATGCCTGCCCAGGTTTGTTTTGGCTCTTTCCTAATGACTCGCGCCCGTCTGTCTCAGGTCGTTCCCCAAAGGCAGCAAAGCGGCCTCCCTCTTCCTCTTCACCTTGTGGAATGAGAAGAGCTTTCAGGCTGTGCTGAAAAAGGTAAGGCACACACAGGCGTCATGCAACAAGCTGCAGTTGGACTGGCACACAGTGCAAAGCCTTTGTCTCGGTCCGTTTCAAGTTTTGCTTTTTGCACACGCTGGCTCTGAAGGAGGGCCTCACCAGGGGGGGAAAGGTGTTTATTATTACTCATAAAGGCACTTTCCCTTCTGACTGCCCCACCCAGAGGTTCACTGACTGCAGAAACAGTCACACTGGAATCCCAGCAAACTGGTTTTTACCGCGTTGTTATGCGAAAGCCAGTGCAGAAGAAAGACACACAACAGGGCAAGGAAGTGAGAGTCAGGAGTAGACAAGACTATACAGATGCTGTACAGACACATTTATTTGAACATGCAGAGCGTGTGCTTGTAATGCAGTCAAGACAAATCCCAAATGACAAATTATTATTACTAAAAGCGAGTGCACGGATAAAGAGTTCTCACAAGTGGCTGATCCAAGGGTGTGTGCTGCGTGTGTCTTTCAACCTCATGAAACCCCTAAACATGTTTGTTTTTGTTTTTTTCTCTCTCTCAATCCACAGCTGGGTATGGGAAAATCACTTTTTGTGAATGATATAACCACAACAGCGTACAAGGCGGCCCAGGTTATTGAGTGACCACAGAGAGGTACGGCGCGATATGTCGCGTGTGCATGTTTTGAGGTTTTTGGAGGGTTTGAATCTCAACACATCTGTTCTGTTTGTCACCTTTGCACGCCGGCTACCTCCTCCTGTCACCCGCTCATGTCTGTGTTTGCACCTGCAGGTGAGAACCGGCGTGTTCAGACATCGCCGCAGCCGCGCCCTTCGGAGCGAGGAGAGCACAATTACATTCTTCACATGACGGCCCTGTTTGGAAGCCTGCTTGATTTACAGTTCATCATATATGGTACATAGTTTCGGCATGAGTACTCTTTATTGACAAAGACAATAGTCTGGGGTTTTGTATGGACGTGGTTTTCGCTCATTTCTTGCTCATTGTAGACGGGGTGAATGTGCTTTTGCTTGGTTGTGCACGAAAACAGATCTTAAAGGTCAAAGAGCCAAACTACACATCATCAGTACGTTGACATGTACACCAATATTCTGCTATTTTTCTAAATACACTACAGCATTGTTGCCAGGGGTGCAGCCAGCAAATTGTCAGCCCTACATATATCAGTTCACAAATTATCTAGTTCTTTTAATGTGTATATATATGTATCCATATACATATATATACATACATGGATGTTACCACAGACTTACTTATTATTTCATATTCCATGAGGCTCAGCGGGCAATATAGCCAACATGAAAGGAAAAAAATTATAAAAGGAAAGTGTTTTGTTGTTGTTGTCTGAAGAAGCATGTTGGGCAAACTGTTGCAATGGATAATTATTTTACATAAAAAATAAGTCTAAAGCTTTAATATGTTTCCTTGTCTTTATGTGGTTGGAATTGGAGTATTTGAAGTTTATTGTGCTTGAATTTGACAGTAGGATTTAATGTCGGAGAAAGAGTGGAGTGTTTGAGTGTTATTCAAGTTAGAGCACAAAAGCGTACACAGTTGTTGTTTTTTTTTCTTTTGTACGTTGTTTTGTTCTAGAAAACAGATAAAATAATAAAGAAACAGCTTCAGCTATATGTGTGGGAAAATACATTTGTTCACTTGCTTGAAAAATTCCCTCATGTGTTAATGAACCAAGGCTACAGTCAGCAGCCACTAACAGCTAAAACAGTCCAGTCAAAAGAGCAGAAAACTACTTTCTTGTACCATCAGCTCAATAAGTTACATGTTATTGTACTGCGTTTGTTTAACCTGATACTTTATCGAACCTGTAACGTCAATTTTTTTATATCAGAGCACACACCTGACACATAACGTAGCAGCAGCAGCAGCAGCAGCATTAAATCATTAGTGTGCTGCCAAATGAAATGGCATCAAAGTAGTTTACTTGTCAAGAAAAAGTGGGTGCATATTTTCTTGAGTTACTTTGTTGAATTACAAAAAGCCTGATTTTTGAATGTTTAACCTGCTAAAATGAGGAAGGAGCTGAGTCTAAAACTATGTAAAACTACGAAAATGAGGTTTTCCTTTATTTTTTATTTCTGTTTTCTCATCAGTACTCCTCTGGCTAAATTTTTAACAACCTAACCTAACTGCAGTTTAGTTCATATTTTAAAGACTCAGAAAGGAAAATGATTAAAATGGTGTGTGTGCTTCAACTTTTACTGCGTACTACTCACTGCAGTATTCTTGCCTGAAACAGCCGATTAGATGAAATTAAAGTGGGAGAATTTTATTGACAGTATTGTATCTAAAGCTACCTATTAGAAAAATGTGTTTATGTGCCATGTAAGAAGACTTCCTCCCTGTTCTGTCTGTCTGCACGTGGAATAAACAGCTTAGATGAAGACAAAACTGAAGTGGACTTTGCTTTTTCTTTAGATGTTTTACTAAATGACATGTCCATATTGTGTGAAACAGGTTTGATGAGATTTTCACAGAAAACCAATTGTTGTACTACCTTTTTTATTTTTTTAAATGTACAAGTACCATAATTGATGTAATACAAAAAGAGGACAAGGAATAGAATTTGATTTTGTTTATACCATTTTAAGTGCCCAAATTAACTTTTCATTAAAAAGAGTCTTTTGATGAAATTCTGTCAATGTAAAAATGTTGATGTGCTGTTATGATGAGTGAATGTTGTGCTTTCACTTACTGTCTTCTTCCTTGATATTCCCTTTTTTTTCCCCACAAGGCTTAATAAGCTGTCTGAGGTCAGGTAATCTTCCAAGTCGATGTCAACGTCTCGCTACGCAGTCTTTCACTTGGCTCTTATTCAAGAGTCACGGTGAAATAGCAGATGTATTTTGTATTCTCACTCATCTGTGTCTCCATTGTGCGCTTATGAAAACACTGTTAATACGTGGCATCCCCACCATCTTGCCAAGTGACTGCACTGGTGGTGTTTTCACATCACTGACGTGTCTCAGGATCAAGCCACAGTGCAGACGACTGCTGAGTGATTAAATACTCTCCGAACACAGACATCAGGAAGACACTTCACCTCGTCTGTGTGTGTGTGTGTGTGTGTGTGTGTGTGTGTGTGAGTGAGTCCAGCATAGTTGTGGCGGCCACATTTAAAGAGGCCAAGACCACGTATACTTCTTCATGCCATCACATTGTGGTCAGAACATTTCTGTTTACAACACAGTAGAGCCGTTTGCCTGCATTTTGTTGTTCCAAGATCACCGAGGTGATAACACGATGCTCTGATTGTGCTTTGATCGCATTTGCCTCTGACTTATGGCCTCCTGGACCGCAGCGGAAGAGCGATGCACACTTCCAAATGCAAAAGAAAACTCCAGGAAACAGCTTATTTAGCCCTTTGTTTACAGCCTTTGATTAATTCTGGATTTTTGCTTCCTACATGGAGACGTGAATGAGTCGTTTATGTTCCACATTCGGGGAATAAAAAAAAAAATAAATCCACAAGAGAGGTATCAATCACAGGTGCCGTTTCCAGGAGTGAAAAGGTTGAGCAGTCACTGGTCAACCGGCAGTGTTGTGCTTCAGCGCCTTCAGTGAACAGTCGTCCATGAACTCGTTCATGTTTTGGACGAACGTGAACTGAACGAGTTGTATTTCTGCTTGATGAACATGCCGTGAACGCCCTCATTCTGGCGTTTTTCAACGGTGGCGCTCTCTCAAAGTGTAACTTGGTTGAAAAGTTGCCAGATTTCCACAGAAAAACCCACTAAAACACACCGCAAATCTGGCACCAACAGCCACCACGGTCGCACCGCCGCTACGTCATCAAACTGCGAATGAAACGAGGAGGCAACAGCAAATGAAGGCGGCTGCATTAGTTCAGACGCTGCTACGTCCACCGTTAACACATCTTCGTATGATGACGGAAAATAACTTTATGAAAAGTCAGTGATGATCCGGGTGGGAAAAATCTACTACTAATACTACTCTCCTTTTTGTTTTAATAATTCCTCAAAAAAAAAAAAAAAAAAAAAAAAGACCATTCAAGCAGCATGTTTCTCCCTAGTATTTTGTTGAATAACTAGGGGTGAACTAGAGTAAAGTTGCTGCTGGCTGTCAGTGTGGACTAAATGGGCAGCAAAAAATTGGCTACGAAGATGAAATCTGCCGCATAGTTTCAGTGTTAAAGCTGATTTAAAAAAAATAACAATAGCTCATGACATATTGAAGAAAATAAATAACTATGAACTAGATCATTTTAAAGTTTGTGGACTGAGCTTTGAACTAGTTCATGTAGAAAGTGAACTTTCCTATCACTGCCAATTTGGATGGCTTATCTGGAAAGAAAGAGTGAATTTGTGACAATCATCACTTTGGACTTTGGTGGCATTCATTTAGTTTGGTCACAAACACAAAAACATAAATTGGCACCTTGGCATATTGGCACAAATGTCTGATTTGCAGAGTAGTTTGTTTTAGCAAATACTTTCTGAACAGTGGAGAAAGCAATGTGGGCCTTGAGATGTTTTAGGTTTTCTTTCTATTTTACGGATTTGCAGCATTGCTGTTATTGCACATCAAGACTGAGCCGAGGTTTTTCCCACTGTGCTGCCTTTAGACCTCAGGCCATCCTGACACCGGCATTAACGACAGCGCATGAATGTAACATGACACGGGATTGTTTGTGGTATTTTCACGTTGATCCACACAGCAGATAATGATTTGTGGAAGGTGGACAGGAAGGGATCTGCTTGTGGAGTTGAGATGAAGAACTATTTAACTTGTGAGTTCCTAAGCAAAGGTGTTGGATGTTTGGATTATTTTTATTTTATTTTGTTTTCTTTGTAAATTAATCTTGCATGCCTGATCAAATCCAAGCAAGGGACTCTGTTTTGATTGTCGGCCTCTCTGATTTTCTTGGAAGATCATGAGACGATAGCTGCTGGGGACGAGGTTTCCCACCTTGACTGCTTTAATGAGTCAGAAACGAGTGAGAGCCTGTCAGGTGGGCAGAGCAGCAAAGTGTCGGTGCCGGTCATGTCAGAACCTGCCTCATGATAGATGCCTCCTCTGATTAAGCTCTGCATATAAATGTACTGAGTGTCTGTTGCCCTCTGGCCTCCCTTCATTAAGGTTGTGGCTGAAACTGTGGGCTCCTTGTCCAGGCTGAACCGCTGGGGTAAACTGGCCATGGTGGAAGTATGACAGGAAGTGCAGTATGTGATCTGACGTGCCTTTATTTCCGCAGGTTTCTATCTGAGCATTGTCAGCAACGATAGATGCAATTAGCCAATCAGGAGGCTCCTGGGGAGACGAACAGGTGTGACGGCTGAGGTGGTGGCGGTGGCGCCGGTGGCAGCCTTGGCGTCTACTTTCTCAGTCCTCTCTTGGTCCTCTTGGATCTGTGAAACAATAGAACACCGTAACTTTAGCAGACTGACTTCCTTCATCTAAAAGAGTCACTGAGCACCTCCTCGACGTCTGGAGGTTTTCAAGAATGCTGCGAGATAGACTAGTGAGTGCACGTCAGCTTTGACACTGGTATGTTTCTAAGAAAGGAAAAGAAGAAAAAAAAGCAAAAAAACACCCCTAAGCATTCAAAGCCGGCTCATCCAGGAAAGAAAACAGAGACGTGGTAAAAATAAGGAAATGTCGCTCTGAGGGTTTGACGTATTTATGCCTCATCTGGCTTCTTAACCCAAACCTGTCAGGGGAAGCTGCTGTGTTTTCTGTTATTTTAACCTTCAAATTGAAAGTCGTGGGAGCAGCAGTATTGCTCAAGATGTTTGTTTTTTGTTTTTTTTAAATTACAAACATTTGTTTGTAATTTAACTGCTGTACTACTCTAGTCAGACCTTGGTTCAGCTCATTGAAAAATAACACCACTGGGGTTGCGGCAGCTCCTCGGCTCTTGTGTGATGTCCTCAACATGATAAACTGAATGAAATAACATTTCCCAGGGTGCAGCATGTTGTTCATATTAGACAGCTGTAAGTTTATACGTCAAGATGGTGTAATTCAAGTGAAGGCAAGTATGTATGAACCAGTTCTCAAGTGGGCACTCTGCCTGATGACTTGAGTACATCATTGTCAACCTATTTAGCTCTGTTTGTGAGCCAATCCAAACTGCTGCGCCAACTCTGGTGGCAACACCCCAGACAGGGAGCTGACTCGAGTCCTGCTGGGCTGTTAGCTTGATGCACACACTTCATATTTGTCAATTCTTTGAGTGGGTCGTCTTCTTTCATTTTTTCTCTTCTTCTATTTTGTCGGGGTTGGGGAAGTAGGATTTTGTTGGTCTGTTCCTCACGTTTTCTGGTGGTCGCTGACTCGGTTCCTCAGCACATTAATCTGGAAGAAAGACAATGTGTCGCCGTCACTGCACTGGCTCCTTAGCAGTTCTGTGTATGCTGTACGCTGTAGCATGAACACACAGTCACACACCTCATATTTCTGTCTGCTGAACTGGTACAGCAGTTCGAACTTCTCGGCCTCCAGCTCGTACATCCACTCCCATAGCTCTTTAGCCTTCTCTCTGGGGAGAAGAAAACACACCGCGGCTCATAAAGAACTGCTTTTTTCAATATCTGAATCTCTGAAAGTGGCGTCTCAGGCTGATGGACATTTTTGTCCCTCCACCTACTGGAGTTTGTCCTGGTTCAGGTTCTCGATGTCCAGAGATTTGCGACGTTCACTCAGAATCTTCTTCTTCTTCTCTCTCTCCGTCTGCCTTTTCCCGCTGCGCTTCTCAGTCTGTGGGTGAGTGTGATTGAATGTTTGATGATGCAATACTGGAAATAAAGGACGTTTTTTAAGGGAAGGAAGTTGGAAGTTTCCTTTGCAGGAAGCTGTAAACCGGGTGGGAAAAAAACCCTTCATGCATGTGCGTACGTACCAGTTTCTGCATATAGCCTCCAAAGTGCAAGCTGGTGAGGGTTTTCTTCTTCTTGGCGTCATCCTCCGCCCTCCTCTTGGCCTCCTCCTCCTCCTTACGAGCTCGCTCGTCCTAACGGGAAAAAAGAAAAGCAGTCGACGACCTCAGCTGCAGAAAGACGACACCGTGCTGTGAGTTTCAGGTTGGGGCAGCCTCCCGCACCTCAAGACGCTTCTGTCGCTCCCTCTCCCGCTCGCTGCGGATCCTGTGCTGCTCCGCTCGCTCGGCGCGACGCTTCTCCTGCAAAGCACATCAGTTTGTGAGTGAATCCAAGCACACGGCAGTGTGTGGGCCGCCAGGTTCCAACGTCCACAGCGAAATTGCTCTCACAATCCTCTCCATGAGGCTGATGAGCTCCTCCTCCTCCTTCTTCCTGCTCTCAAAGTGAACCTCGATCAAAGTCTGCAGTTCCATCAGGTCCTTCTCCATCCTCTTCCGGTGGATGTCCTGCAAACAAAGGACCGGCACGCTCTCTCTGTGCTTGGCATATATTGGATACGTGCACATACAGGTGAACTTGGGCTTTGTCACCGAGGGTTCACTTACATCGAAATCCACCTTCTCTCCATCGGGGATCTTCGGGGGGATGAGGTTAGGCATGATGAAGGGCCTTTGGTGGGGAAGGAACAGAGATGCATTCCAGTACGGCTCTACTCCACAGATACATGTCAGACAAGTGTGTACAGACTCATTAATCACTGTCACAGTGAGTGCGATGCACCGGGATCAATGGGTTCGTGGTGCATTAACTGTCTGTCATACATCCACCCGTGAACATCTCCTGCTGCTAATTAATGGTGTGCGTATTTTAAAGAGGCCGTCGCACAGTTTGATTGAGTGCTACCTTGTCACAGATCAAAGGAGTGAATTTCATCACCACCGTCAGTAGCAAGCTCTATAACTAGAGCGTGAGAATGAGAAATGTAGTTGGTGGGGTATAGTTACGGGAAAAAAAAAAGTTTGCTCCATTCGATGTAGTTTTAAGGAAATAATAATGTACTGTAATGGAGCCCAATCTGTTTCGTTGTGGAGTTTTTCATGGGTTTGTTTGTGTACTTACTTGAACTTTGGTCTCGTCTCCTCCTCTGTTATGAAAACAACAACAAAAAAAAGTTAAATTGGAATAAACCTTCAAGCACTGGATTTCCTTCGGGATAAATAAGAGTACTTATCTCAGTACTTGTAGAAAAAGACTTCTCTAAGTATTGTATCTCCAACTCGAGCTCAACAAACGTAGTCAGAGCACGACATCTTTTCCCACACTTAACCAGCTGCTGCACAGCTAATTAAACCACCACAAATTCCAGATACTGGCTGAGTAAACTGTCCCCGATTTCAGGGGCGAAGCCATTTCCGAAGAAAAAGACCAACTGCGTGTGTCAACGCTGATGCAGGTGAGCTACGTGCTGTTACCTTCTCCCTCCTCTGCTCCTCCTTCTGCATCTGAAACCAGAAACAGAAAATTGATGTGGAGAGACTGCCGTTAAAAATGTCTGGCTTCAGGGTCAGTGTGAAAATGCAATCAACAGTGTCAGTGCATGTTTGTGTGTGTGTGTGTGTGTGTGTGTGTGTGTGTGTGTGTGTGTGTGTGTGTGTGTGTGTGTGTGTGTTACTGTGTCTGTCAGTGTGTCTCTTCTCAATAGCACTCTGATAAGACAAGCCCTGATAATGAGCAGTTTCCTTCCAAAGAAGGCCTGGCATCTGTGACCTCCAAGTGACACGCAGCCAAGAATTTCAATCAATGCCTTTGAAATGTGTTACTTGTGCCAGCATTTACACATTCACATCCCTTTCATGCATAATGATCACATGTGCTCAAATATATCAAATTTTCCAAATATATCAAATTATCTACAGTTGGAGAGACTTGAAGGTTTTTTTTGTTTTTTTTGTTTTTTAGCAATAAGATAATGTAATATAGATTAGCAATCATATATAATACTTATTCATAATTGTAATATGGAAAACAAGCTAAAGTAGCAGAGCATTATTATTGTATTTTTAAATTCAGTTGTTTTTTACTTAGGGTAATAATGTTGTTGATGTTGATATTAATTATGTTAAGTGGCTGGGTAAAGGGTCCTTACACACCAGGAGTGAATTTGTGAGGTGAATAATTCACTTTTTTAAAACCTATTGAAGTGAATGGAACCTTACACACCGACAGAAAAATTTCTGCAGAGCGAAATATTTAACAGATTGTTTAAATCTGTTCCGAAAAGCTCTCTAAATTATAAGCACATCCAAAGGAAAACAAATAAATCTTTTATGGCAACAGGAACTAAAAACTTAATCGCCGCCTCTTAACCAAACTTTTAGTATCTTCCACCTGCACCGCAGCCTATTCACCAGAGCTATATATCGTATATATTCGTGCCACTTATTCACGTCGCATCGCCTTTTTCGCAGTCTGTGAGGACCTTAAGACTAACAATGACTAACAATACAATTGTTTACACTTTTTCCCAATAGATGCCGCTAAATCTCACACACTGGTGACTGATCGTGACAGCAGCCGCCCCAGTTAATTCAGTGATCCTGATCATGCGCTGAGTGAATCAAATGTTGGCAGCTGTGTGCAAATCTGGGTGTGTGTTGTGGGTGTGTGAGAAAGGCACAGTGTGTGCAGGGCGGAAGCTTATGAGATCATTAAAAAAAAAAGAACCAGTTGAGATTACAGGATGAGTGTGAAACCGTTGTCTCAGGGTTTGCTAGGAGAGACAGAAAGGCGAAATATTGCTGTTGAACAGGTATAGTTTGTTTTTTTGTTAACAAATGTGAAAGAGCCAAAGGGCTGGGTGGGACACCCGAGGATTACTAGATTACCTTAACCAGCAGGCTTCTCTAGTGAGCAAACTTTTAAAAGAAAGAGGGAAAGTGAAGTGCAGTTGTGATCCAAACTGTATTCATTAAACTGCTCGATGGTCAACACACACACACACACACACACACACACACACACACACACACACACAACAAAACTTTTGTTTTCCTGCTTTAAACCCCCTCACGCTCCCTCCCCCTCCTCACCTTGTTCCTCCTCTGCCTCCCCTGCAGCAGGTCGGTCCTCCTCCCCCTCCTCCTCCTCTCCTTCCCCCTCCTGCGTGGCCTCTGCCCAGGGAACAAGTTGAGCAGCAAACAGTGACCGGCCGGTGACTCACGCGCCTATAAAAACAATCACTCTCCCTTTTTTCTGTCAGCCGCCCGTCTCTCTGGTTTCAACGCCGTCCTAGTGACAGGACTGTCGAGACGACTGCAGCAACTGCTGCAGGTAGAAAGTGTCGGGCGTCAGATGTCATGTCTCGTCAGACCCGCAGGGGATGGAAACAGAAAACTATTAATAATAATTAGAGATGCACCGATACTGATACCAGTATCAGGTAAGGGTATTAACACCAAGGTTGATTGCTCTCCTCTGATACTGACACTGATACGAGTTGTACTGTATATGTATGTTGATGACAATTTCGTTAGGTTTGTGTTTGCACTGCAGTGAAACTTGTGACAGTCACCCCATGTTCTAGAAAAACATGCGGAGGAATGTTGTTCAAATGACAGGACATCTGTGTAAAAAATAATTCAATAATGAGTAATTATTCGGTATCAGTGAGTAGTGAAATGCAAGCACTCGTACTCGGACTATGTTCTGTAAAAAAGTGCTATCGGTGCATCCCTACTAATAATAATGATAAAAGGATTACGATTATTTATGTTTTTCAAAAGCTAAATATGTTGTATTTTTACAGACAAATTACATAACTGATTGATAATGCAGCCAGTACATATGAATATATACTGTGTCAACATTTTGTTATCATAGAAATCTTATGTAAATAAAGGCTCTGGGCAAAGAATATATTTTAGCCAGCAGATTATTCTTTTTTCTTTGAAAAAAAAAAAAAAAAGCTCGACACAAGCATTTGTTATTGCACATATTCAAATCCAAACCAGGCATTATTATTTTGCGAGCTTCTTCAGGACCAGATTTTTTTTTTTTTTAAATATTCTATTTAAAAAAAAAAGTAGAAGAAGAAGAAAGAAATGCTTGCAGCTTGAGGCTTAAGCGATACCTTCCTCCTCCTCCTCCTCCTCCTCCTCCTCCTCCTCCTCTTCCTCTTGCTCCTCTACCTGCTCCTCTGCTGAGCAGAAGCGCAGAGCTGGTTAGTAGTGCCGGCCAGTAGCAAAGCAGCCAGAAGCACTTTAAATTGAAAGAAAGAACGACAGGAGCGAGTGCTGTACCTTCCGCAGTCTCCTCTTCTCAGTCGCAAAACCAGGGCAGGACAGATTTTCATCATTTAGCACACGACAATGAGATAAAAGTCAATGGCTGATTAGACATTTTTATTTTAAATGTGTGGTACCTGTTGATATAAGAATATGATATAATAAGAAAAATTGATATAAGAATGACCTGATCAACCTTTTGTAATACTTGTAGAATAATGATTGTTGCCACAGCATTGCAATGAGGCGCCTTACCTTCTGCCGCACTGTAAAGAAGACACACACACACACACACACACACACACACACACACACACACGAACTATTTGAAATGTAAGAAATGTAAGAGACAAGAAACTATTTCTGTCACACATACAAGAAAAAACAATAGAAGTAAGTGTCCACTACTCACAAAAAGTGAGATATATTCAGCTTTGGGATGAAATTTCAGAGTTGACCTAAATTGCACAGTAACCTTTTCAGGTGATCTTGATTCAACCTTCCCCAAACTTGGATGTCCACGGGTGCTTCACTACTTCACTAAACACACATGTCTGATCCATGAATCAACCTCGTTCTGGTTCAACGACGGTTCGAGTTAAGCAGTCCTCTTCGTCACGCTCAGCAGGGAATCGGTTGATTTTCTGTTTGATGGTGCAAAGCGCTTTGAGACGCCTTTGGCTCTGATTCAGCGCTTCATAAATAAAAATCTGACACAAGTTGAGACGTTGCCACTCACATAGCTTCTGTTTCAGTCCAATGTGTGAGATGGAAAGATTTTGATTGGAAGCTTCTACTGAAATGCCCTGCTTTCATGACATAGCATCACTATTGCTTTTTCCATAGATTTCACCCAAAGGTTGAACATCGCTCACTTCCGGTGGGTAGCTTGTAATACAAAACAGAGACTTTAGCGCACACAGTAAATGCCAATGTATGCTTCAACCTACTCCTCGTGCTCCTCCATCACTTCCTCTGTGTCGGACATGGCGGCAAGCGTTGGGTTATCCAACAGCAGGTCTTGAACAGCGGACACACACGGACACACAGATGTCACACTCAGATATCCTCCTAAATGACTTCTTACAACAGAAACAGGAAGTGCTTCAAACTAAAGTTACTCACCTTAGGTGGAGCGATTGGCTGGGTTGTTGAGTTGTGATGCAGACAGGACAGGGCTGGGAGTTGAGGTGAGTCTCCGGTGGGCCAGGGGACAGAGTGTGTGGGTGGGGGAGGGGCTTTAGGAGCCCCTGCTTGTGTTATTAATAACTCTACAGATAGCCGGTGCTCTGCGTTATCAGCGTTCCCAAGAAAGGAAGGGAGTGAGAGCAGATGCGAGTTGGAGTGGCAAAATTATAGAGATAAAGCCATGGCTGCTCAACCACACACCCACACACACACACACACACACACACACACTCTGTGGTCTCTCAGCCCTACATGGCAGCGTGCTTTCTGTCACAGGTTAGTGCTACTTCACTTCAGTGCACACACTCATTCATTCTCACACACACAGACACAGTGTGTGAGCACAACAGGCAAGGAGCGCAAGTAATTTAGGAGGCACGTTTGAGGCTATAAAAGCTTTTATTACGATTTATTTCAAGCTATTTTGACTTATTACTCCGACAGGCAGCAGTCTGGCCCCAAAAATGGCAGAGACAAGTATATCCATGAGTAATGGCCAAAGAGACAAAAACAAAAATGAACATTAATTCAGAGTTTTTCCAGCTATAATCTTTAATTGGACAACAGCATTGCAACTTTAAAGTGTTTTTCAAAATCACACTTATGCCTTTTGAAATAACGATTGTTTTTACTCTTTGCCAAACATGTTTTCCCCGTATACCCTAAACAAGATGAGAATTATATTTCTATTTCTGCGTGGAACCCTGCATATTTACAGCCAAACTCAACTCGCTGCCTCCCTCTGTGTGTTTGTTATCAGTTCCTCCTTTGTGCTTTGGCTACGAAGAAATATTGACAGAAAATGCCTGAAGACAGAATCCGTGTTCAGTGATCAACCCATCACATCTTCCCCAGAGTCCTCGTCTTATCTTCTTCCTGTAGTCGGAGAGGTCGTTTTGGGCGTGTTATCAGTACACATGTCATACTTTTATTTTATTGTTTGTTTGTTTTTGGTTTTTTTTATTATTAAGTTGCTTTTAACCGTTTTCTGTCCCAAAATGACTGCCTTTTCGACTGCCTCGCCGCCAGCGACGCATATTTATCTCACCTGATGACCTTCCTCCAATATTTCAAGAGTTGCTGTTTGAACTGGTGTTCTCGAACAGGCTCCTCTTGCTGTTGATGTTCACGTGTCGCAAATCCTGTGGGAATAAACAGCAAACGCAACACAACCACGGGTTACGCGTTGCTGTGACAAAACAGGCCTTGTGCTTGAATGACAAGACGCATTAGCGTAGTTTCAAGGTAGCATCTTTGCAAAAAAAATAAAAATAAGACTTGTCTGTACATATGACTTGTAAAGGAGTAGAAAGTGCTTCTTCATTCGAAGAAAGGCTTGGGCTCAAACGGTCTATATTGGAGAGCACTGCTGCCCTCTAGCGGCCATGTGAAGAACTTTGACATCTTAAATTTACACTCCTGCCCTCTTGTGGCTATACATATGCTGTATATAACTCCTGCGACCTCTGGCGTTCCACAGTGACAGTTGCAGCCTTACAGCAGCACCGGGAGACGTCACCGCCTGGTCTTTGGCCTTGCTGACCCAGCGGTTGATCCGATCTGACACTCCTGACGAGAGGTTCTTAAATTCCTGGAAGAATAATGTAGTGTCATAATTACAACTATTGCGTAACCAGGTTCAATTTCTTGAAGTTGCGAATTGAAAAGCTGCGTTTACGTGTCTGGAAGGCCTGGGGCTGGTGGGCGCGGCTGCCTGCGACTCCTTCTCAAAGATGCCTCTCTTCATGGACACCCTGTCCAGCCGGTGGAGGGTCCTGTGGGCCACGTCCGTGGGCCGTGACGGTTCCAACTTCTGCTACACACACACACACACACACACACACACACACACCAATAATTGTTGTTTGTGTTGATGCTGCACAATGTTCCGGTGTTTAATTAAGTTTCACTAACCTGCGCTGCGTGAGCCAGTCTGTCCATCTTCTCCTGGATGGACCTGGCTGAAATCCTCTGCCGAGAGCTAGACGAAGACAAACGCACTCAGTAAGAGGTCCAGATTGACTTATATGCCCGCAGACTTTGAGTGGTGATGATGACGCTTGCAAGGCAATCAGCAGGCAGTATAATCAGCAGGGCTAGTAAAACTCACTTTCTCTGGAAAGATGAGGGTTTGTCTTCATCTTCGATTTGGTCCTGGTCCACACACAGACACAGACACACACACACACACACACACACACACACACACACACACACACACATACATAAATCTATGTTTAAAATGCAGAGATATTGCAAATAATATATTACAAATATGACATCACAAGGGGTCAATTTACAGACATAATTTTGTATTTTCTCTGGCCTTTAAGATGTTTCAACTTCCTGCTTGGTTTGCAGGTTTTCACTGTGACTGCACAACAAGCCAGAGCAATATATATATATTTTTTTCTTACTGGGCTGCCTTCAAACTTCTTGGAGGCCATCCTGACGCTGGCACTGCAACACAGACATGCAGCCAGTGGTCAGACACATGCGGGGCAGAGAAACTTGCGAACAGAT
Source organism: Thamnaconus septentrionalis (assembly GCA_009823395.1). Classification (NCBI taxonomy): domain Eukaryota; kingdom Metazoa; phylum Chordata; class Actinopteri; order Tetraodontiformes; family Monacanthidae; genus Thamnaconus; species Thamnaconus septentrionalis. The sequence goes on from CM020512.1 coordinate 1,559,768, forward strand.
ACGAGGGCCGAGTCCTCACCTCCTCTGCAGCGGTGAAGTCTCCTCTTCCTTCTTCCTCATCATCTGTGGACCAAACAAACCGTGCATTTGTCACCTTCCAAGATCGTACAGACACGTGCCAGTGTGTGTGAGCCAGACATGTTTACCCTGAAAGATATAGTCCTGGAGCTGTGTCGGGCCAAAGCAGGTTTGCTGGACTGTTCAGACTTGTCGCTGGTGGAAGAGCCATCCTGAGGAGGACAGTCAATAGCTTTGAGTGGTTTAAAGCATTTTCTTTTTTTCCCTTAATAATTGTTTGTGCTTCCCCTGTTGTGCAACAAAGTGTCTTTTCCCATGACAACGGCTGTAATTCTACCTCTCTGAGCACTAGAGGGCGCTGTTTGATATCTTGGATTATTAAGAATTGCAGCCGAACACCAAGAACCACATTTTTGGCCCATTAGATTATGTGACCTTGACCATGTTTGTGTGTTTTTTGTCTACACACCTCTTCTGTGTGTCCATTCTGAACAGAGGCGGGGGGGCTGGTGGGCTCCCAGCCCTGAGGAGACGACGGGGGTGTCGGGGAGCGGGGGCTCGTGGGGGAAGTGCACCCGCTGCTGGAGGCACTTTGGTCGAGAGAGATGGAGACAGAGCTGCAACACACAGGCAGAGAGGATGGAGACTCTGGCCAAGTAGCAGAGCATCTCGCTGCCAACCACCTCATCTCCACTGGTAACGTTGTTCTCCAACGTCTCTCCCTCATGAACACAAAGTTAGTTTCTCATGCATGATCTCACCTTGGAGAGGTGAGATCATGTTCTGCATTACAGTCTGTATGTAACGAACAAAAAAAACCCAAAAACAAACAACTACCGATTGAGCTGCTCTCTCGATTTGTCCCCTTCTTTGTTCTCGTGGATGAAAACAATTTTACCAACATAGAAAAAAAATGAAAGCAACCTTTCCCAACAACAAAACAGAAATTGTGCTCACAAACCTGACAAACTTGCGAGTCCGGTTTGACGGTGGTTTGGTTTCTGGGTCTTTGCTCTCCTCATTTTCATGCTGGAAAAGAAGCAAACAGAGAGGAAGTGTGTGTGTGTGTGTGTGTGTGTGTGTGTGTGTGTGTGTGTGTGTGTGTGTGTGTGTGTGTGTGTGTGAGAGAGAGAGAGACATAACATTACAACATGAGCAGCATGATGCTTTTGTACAGACTTTCAGCGGCACGCCTTGCATGACACAACTGTGCAGTTATGGCTTTATTTGCAGTGGCACTGTATTAAAGTGGACTGCAATAAAAGTCAGTGGACTCCTTATCTGGGTTGGTGGGGGTTTTTTTTTCCACAGCATTCTCTAATCAACTGACTTTATTGTCACGCTTAAAAACATGTGTTATGTGTCAACAAACACGACGGGCCAGATCCACAAAGAATGCAGTGCAGCAGTAAATTGCGCCATGTTTTTCCGCCGGCGACTTTTTTGCGGCCTTAATCCCTTTGCGTCGTTTCCACAATGGTTTTAGCGCTAATGATATGCAGGTGCAAAAACGCCCAGAAATGCAGCACCTGAAGAGTGTAACTGATCAATGTTTCGTATAAATAAATAAATAAATAATTGTGATTATTAATTTATGTATTTTGTATTTAATAAGATGTGTGTGTGTGTGTGTGTGTGTGTGTGTGTGTGTGTGTGATATTTCTATACACACACACACCTCATTATCAGAGACAGTCGCTCCGACCCCAGAAACACTTTGACGGACGAGACCGCGCTTGGTTTTGGCGGGCGGTGTTTACGTTTTCTAATTACGTGTTATGGATGTCAGCGCAGACTCTTTGTGGATGTAATTTTGCGCAGGACTTATTTAAATACATTCAAATGATTCTGGCGCAGCCCTGCCGCTCCCTGCGCCTCGGCGCATTTTCCGTTTGCGCCCGCTCTGTGGATTGCAACGCATTGCTTTTGGTGCTATTTACAGCGACTTTCTGTCGTAACAGCTGGGCAATCGCTTTGTGGATCCGGACCAGTGTGTCTGTTCTGAGGACGGCGATCCTTCTATCCTCGGTCGTGTCAGCCGCTCTCTGGGGACAAAGTTTTTCAGAAATATTTAACACGGTTCTCTGCGGGGGGTTGTGTAACGGCTGCGCGTTGTGTAATATTGTGCTGTGACTGAGTGAGGCATTAGAGCACTGAGCACTTCTGGGTGGGACAGCGTGTCCTCTGCCCGGCTCCTGCTTCCACTTCATTTTTAATTCCACCTGAATTGTCCAGGCAGCATCAGCATAGATCCACGCTGCATAGATCAACACCAAAACCTGTTGTGGAAGCTTTTGCCCAGCAGGTGACGGATATCCGTGACGAGGAGAGTTTGATCTGGATCCGAATCTGGAATTATTGCTGCCATTGTGTTTATTTTTATTTTTATTTTTATTTTTTTATTATTATTATTGTTCCGTTTAAAATATCAGGGAAGACAGTAAACTCAACTAGCCTATTAAAAAGAAATCTAGCTACTTACATCCCGTTCAAACGAACCTGTTTAACCTGTTGACCTCTCCACCTACCTGAGTGTGTGTAGTGTCACTTCTTCTACTGTCTGGGCTCCTGGACGCTGCTGCGCGGGGAGACTGTGGTTTGGATGACGGGCTGAAGACCTCGTCGCCCGGCTCCCCATCCTTCACCTCCCGGGTTCTTCCTCTGCCCTCTGACTCCTCGCCCAGCTCGCCCTCCTCCTCCTCCTCCTGCTTCTGCCGCTGCAGCACCTCCACGTGCCTCAGCCGCCGCTTCTCGCTGCGGAGGCGCAGCATCTCCACAAAGTCCACCTGCAGCTGCTCAGCGCTGAGGGCAAAGAGGGGGCGGGTGGGGTCGGGTGCACGGACGTGTCTGTTAGAGATGTAGGCCGTCTGGTGGATAGTTTCAACACCCCACCCCAACCACCCCAACCACCACCACCACCACCACCACCACTCCCCACCATGGGTTTCTCCTTATCTTTGAAGCCTGACTCTCCTCCAGGCAGTCGGCTGCTGCTGTTTTCAGCAGGACCCGGTGCGCGGTTTCAGGTTTAAAACACACTCAGGTGACACACAGTCCCGTGGGGCAAAAAGTGTGTGTCAACTGGGAAGATGGACAGCGGTGTGGGTGTGATGTTCTCACATCCACAAAAAAGAAAGAAAGAAAAAGACCCAGAGGTGGAGCAAAGAGATGCAGTCTCGATGACTTTTTCAAAGTTCAAACTGTGAAGCGTGAGTGAATCACCTGCTGGTTGCCTGGAACACAGGCGGGCCCGAGTCTGTGGTGTCTGCTGGGTCCTCCTTGATGGGGGCTGGTCTGTCTCTTGGGGCCTCGTCCCTGGGGGCCTCGTCCCTGGGGGCCTCGTCCATGGGGGCCTCGTCCCTGGGGCTCACGTCTCCAGGGGCCACATCTCCGGTGGCCTCACCCCTGGAGGCCACTTGGCTGGGTGTCGGGCTGAGGGTGCTCTCAGCCTCTGCGGTGCTGCCGGAGCCCCTCTCCCTCCTCCTCTTCTCCCTCCCCACCTCCTCCTCATCCTCCACCGTCCACTGCCGTGCCAGGCTGACAAGTGTGGCAGCAGTGAGTTCAACACGGAGCAGCAAGTGAAAATGAAAATGGACGTCCGATAAGAAGACCAGGCAAGACGGTCGGGGCTGTTTCAACAGTCTGATTTAGTCAACAACTCTTTTTTTTTTTCCTTTCTTAAATGGTGCCGTTAGTCAGTGTGTAATAGATATAGAATAAATCTACCAGTTTGTTTATGATTAAATGAGATTAAGAGCAAACACGAACACAGGGTGTGGTGATGTGGTGACATGATTTGTTAGGTTAATATTAAAGCATTTAATAATAAACTGTAAACTGCTTTGACTTAATAATGTCAAAACAGTTTACAGAGAAAATGTGAACTTTTTTTTTTTTAGAAGAACGACAGCTGTGTCCTGTTTAAATGGCAACAAAGCAGACTGTTCGATAAGGTCAGACTAGTCCAGTCTGGCCTGCCAGGTAGTAAAGATAATATAAAGATAATATAAAGTCTCTGCACTAGAATGATGAACTCATGCCAGAGTTGTTTTTATCCACCATAACAACAGTTTTGATGCAAACAAAGCCGTTCCGTCAAAAAAAGTATCACCTGTATCACCTGCGCTCGGTTTTCTAAAGCACCGCCGATGTGACCCCCTTCCCCCCTTCCCCTCTTCCACCCCTCTCACCCCGCAGGTGACTCTTACCTGGACAGAGCCGACCAGTTCTTCCGACTGATGGACATGCTGCGGTCGGAGGGGGGGGTAGTTGACGCCGAGCTTCCTGCCGACTCAGTGGCCGCTCAGTCAGGAGACAGTCGACGAAGGCAGGCAGCCGCACAGAACGAGCTCCGCACCTTCACTCCACCATTCGCTGGGGAGTCATGTGACCACGGAGGTAAGCTTCCCTTCCACCTGGGAGAGGAAAGAAAGGGGGGGGGGGGAGGGAGGCGGAGGGCTGTTACCTTGTATGGTAGAAATGTGCCGCTTCGATGTGGGAGACGTGGAAGCAAACTTGGAAAAGAAACAACAACAAAAGTGTGCCGAGGCTGCTAAGAAAACCCCAGGATCATTTGACGTGCCAGTGTTTGTTGAGCATTCATTGTTTTGTCAGGGCAGCGCTTCAGTGCCTGCTTGAGTTTTTAGTTGTTTTTTTTTTGTTTTTTTTACACTGTTTGCTCTGCGGTGCGAAAGCCACACCTTTTACAGGACACACTGCTCTTGTGTGTCGGACTCTGACCCGCGGCTCCGACTCTCTCACACACCCACCCACCCACACACACACACACACACACTTCTCTCCCCTCAACCTGCCTTTGCTGGGGTAAACACGGCACTTCAGTCTCATGATCAGAAACACACGTTTGTTCAGACAGTTTGTTTGTGTTCTCTGTTTTTTTTTCTGCCGCAGCCGCCTTCGTTCATGTACACAGGTTGACACAAGGATCCGGTCCGCGAGGCGCAAGCTTGTCGAGAGGTTCATGTTTGTGTTTTGACAGAGAAGCCGAGCAAACAACGGCACTTTTCAACATATCTTCTGAGGCGTTTTTTTTGTTTGTTTTTTTATTATGTTTATATTTTGTAGTTTTCACACAGTCCCAGTGCCTCAGACTGACTGAGGTTCTGGCCACTTGACTGCTGCTCAGCATTTCATGACCTGCCACAGAAATACCAGTCAAAGCCAGGCCAGGTTTAACAGCTGTTGACTGGGTGTCGTAGCTGGCGAGACAATCAGAAGACTCTCTCTCTCTCTCTCTCTCTCTCAACCTCTCTCTGTATCTCAGAATCCGAGCTTGGTCAACTGTTGCTTCTGAGCTCTCCCAAAACGCGTCACCACCAGCTTCATCAGCAGGTTCTGCTTTAGCTTCATTTGACGTGGTTTGATGATCTCTAAACGCCACAAATAAAACCCAAAAACAACGAAAAAACAGGTTGACAGCGATAAACAGCCCTTTAGTGAACCACTTAACCAAAACTCAGGAGATCAGCAAAGTGAGGCGTGTGGGTGGGAGGTAAAGAATCTGCTCAATAGTTTGCTGGTAGAAGCTTTCAAAAGTCATGTGTAAATAAAGGCTATCACTGCTAAAATCCTTTGTTGAGCCAAACTGCGACGAAAAGCCAAAGCTGTAATTACTTCATTTACGTGTTTCGTGACAGCACTGAGTCTCCACTAGGATGCACTCTAGTATCAACAGCAACAAAGGGACCAAGGACCCAACAAATACCTTGTTTTTGTTCACGTTTGCAATAAAAAAAAAAGAAGCAATTCTCAAAAAACACAGGGAGTCTGCATGTTTGTTTTTTTTTAATCAGCAGAATTTCAAATAATTTCTTGCATTTCAAGAAGCCACATCATGCTCACAGTACACAATATCGCCAACGTGGAGTGGAAAATCCATTTTAATTCAACTTTTAGCACAGTAAATCAATTTAATCTGGCAAACAATTGTTTTATTTTCTTTTTAATCTGTCACAAAGTTGCACTTTCACAAACATGAAAACCAAGGTCACAACTTTACTTGTTGAGTAATGCAGTAAAAACACGCAGCAAAAAACAGTCTTAGAAATTCGAGACTCTGCGAAACGGAGAAAAATCACATCACGGCTGAGAAAACCCAGAGAAGGAGCGGCATTGCCTTCGCCTCACTGGGCCGGGCCCTTAGCGGCGTCAAACATCTTCTTCCTCCCCTCCATCCCCGACATGGCCTCCACGTTCTTCCTCCAGTCGCTGTCCTCCACTGGCCTCTTCTGCAAGGAGAGGCAGCAGACAGTCAGGAGAGGAAAACACCAGGGAGGCTCCACTGATGGTCTGAGCAGCACTGATGTCTCCTGGGAGAACACTGGGCAACCATACCAGTCTGGAACACATGGTTGGGCACAAACAGAAACAGAGCAGCACCTGTTGCTCGCATGCACGCACGCACGCACACGCACGCACGCACACAGGACCCTGAAGCGGAAGCAGTTTGAAAAGCTTCTCCTGTTGTGTACAGAAGGATTATTCTCTTTTGTGTACCTGTTTTGTCACATGCGCATTATCACAAGCTTGCATCAGTGCCTAGGTTCTCAAACACACCCATCATCTTCATCATCATCGTTATTGTCATCGTCATCATCATCATCACACACACATACACAAACACACAAGCTTCTTTTGGCCTTCCGACATCGTCGGCGTTGTAAAGCTGAAGCTGTGCCCACGTTGGACGTTTCCCCTCAGGACGGCAAACCTGTTTGCTTGTGTGTGCGTGCACCTGTCATGTTTGTACATCCTTTTCATTGTTTTTTTTGTCTCCCTGTTCAAACAAACCTTCTCTGTGTCTTCTTTCTTGACAGACTTGAGGTTGGCCCGCAGGTCCATGGACACTTTGTGCTTGGAGCCGAGCAGCGAGCGGAGGATGGCGTCGGCGGACACGCGCACGCGGCGCAAAGGTGGCCTTTTGAATTTGCCCCTGAGGTCCAACACCTTGATGTTCAGGTCTTTAATCTGGAGCCCGTGGAAGGGGGGGAGGGGGCGAATGAGAATCTGAGCAGCACAAGCAGAAGCAGCAGACATGGATGGCAGACTAGCAGGTACCTCTCGTGTGTTCAGCATGACTTTGGCCTCGATGTCATATCGCTCCTCGTCCACCACGTCCACCTTGAGATGGAGCTCCCTGCACAGTTCCTTTCCATTGGAGCGCAAAACAAACAAGCAAGAACACACACACACACACACAAAGTGGAAAAGTGTTTCTGTTTATTTTTTTCTAAAATGCACTGAAGGGGACCGGTCATGGAGGAGAACTCAGGGGGTTTAAAGATCCACTGACCTGGAGCTGCTGAAGATTCAGGCTACTGGTGTTCAGAGGAGGCGATCTCTCCGACAGATACTTCTGCTTCTCCTCCTCTTTGACCAGGATCTCCTGCTCCAGCTCTTCCTTGGCCTTTGCCACCATTAGGCTCTGCAGAATGAGAACGGAGGGAAAATATTATGAGGAGGTAGTTTAAAGGTCCCATGTTATGAAGCACTGTGCCGTTGATTTCAACATTGTTCTCCAGTCAGGACAGTGAAATGAGTAAAGATTGCTTTCCTTAAAGTCTTTATGCTAAATATATATATATTATATATTATATTATATTTATATAATTTATATAAATTTATAATTTGATATTCATGATTTTTTTTTGTTTGTTCGTTAATCTAATAGGGATTCTGATTTAAGACCTCTAAAAAGTATGTTCTTCTCCAATTACAGACATTAAACAGGTATACTGCACGTGCCATACGACAGCACAACCTCTTACATTGAGACCACTGCCGCCCTCCTGTGGCATCCACGTGTAGTACAAAAACATTTAGGAAGAAACGTCATAGATATTTTACCTTCAACATCAGCTTCCTTGAAGCTGAGATCTTTGGCTTCCTCTAAAGAATGAGTGAAAAGATAAAAAATGTTGTATGTTGAAGACATTTCTGAAAGCCAGGGACGAAGAAGGGAAGGTTTTTACCTCTGGCCTGTGTGAGAGAGACAAAGAGGCACAATTCAGAATGTGTGCGCGTGTGTGTGTGTGTGTATGTGTGTGCAAAAAGGTCTAAATCAGGGGGATGATTACTCACGCGTGCTCGGGCATCCTGTCGCAGGGGCGTCGCTGGATAGGAGAAAGGAAAAAGGAGGAAGGGGTGAGGGACCCCAGATTGAGTCCCTCACCCCTCCTCAATATGGGGGGGGGGAGAGGGGGGGAGGGGCTCAGTGAAACAATACAGAGATCATCTGACGGGGCACGTGAGGATTTTACACAAAGGTCAGCAGGGCATCGAGCGCCAGTAGTGAGACAAAAACGAAAAAATCCCCCCATCCATCAGCGGCCTCTGCTTGGGAAAGTTGAAACATCACAAGCTGATTAAATCCCACTTATCTCACCTGATCAGCCCATCTATTAATATTGCTACTGACTCTATCATCACATTAGCATCCCACTCCTCTGTCCTCTGCTCTTTTAGATAACCACCCAGTGATTTTTGGCTCCAGTGCGTGCGTGTGTGTGACGGGCTTACGGCCTCCCGCGCCATCAGTGAAAAAAAAAAAAGAAAATTCCATCTCCGCCGGGTCTCATCCTCGTCTTTCTCCACTGGATTATCTGGTGGAGAGGAATTCAGAGTGGCCTGTCTCACACCCGAAATAGCTGGACAGACATCCGATGGACAGCTGTGCTGGGGTGATTGCGCTCTGGGGTGGCCAGTCTGGATCAGGGGGGCTTTACTGTCAGTAACTCAGGGATGCTTGTGTGTGCCGGCGGCAGCGGCGGGCAAGTTGGCAGTTCAGAGGGAGAAAAGAGGCCGAGCGACTCTGGAAAGTGCGTGTCACAGTCAGATCTGTTTTGGGGCACGGATTCAATCGGCCACTTGGTGGCATTTTAGCCGCAGAATAAAGGGGCTTGAACAATCCACAGTGCCAGGAGGTCTAGCCAAGAGGCCACAGTTGCTACAATGTCTCTGTGTTTTTACATTATACATATATAAGATGCAAGATCACTCTGGCAAAGCAGGGCAACATTTTCCAGAAATACGGTATGCCAACCAGTGATTTTTTTTTTCAATCATTATTTTAAAAAAAGTCTATTGAAAAATATACAGAGTTCCTGAGAAAATAATGATCAAAGATATCAACCTCACAGTTGAGCTCATGACTGATAAAAGATCCTTACCAGCGTCAGACGTGGAGGAGATGTGGTGGCAGCAGTTGCAGAAGAGCCAAACTGGAGATGGAGTCCGAGATTTGTGTCCCTCTATTTATCTGCACCCCTCCCAACAATTGTCCGGCTCCATCCTTCTCTTTTGTTAGTGGAGGCTATTATTAGGTCGCCCAATCTCTCCTGCTGGCTAATCTTCCCATCCATTTTGTCCCTCGCACAGCCAGTGAAAACCGAGGGGCCTTGCGTGACCCGGCAGGTCGACCTGAGATGACCTTTAGGTGGATGCTCTCGCTGGTCAGAAACCACGGACACATGCTCCCCTGTGTTAAAACATACCGGAAAATCCTATGCTGCCTGCGGCACGTTTTCCTGCGGTTATTCCTTCATTTGTCACTCAAAACACTCAGTGATAATAACGTCTCGCTTTCACTATCGTTTAGCCATTTTGATGCCTGAAAAGGTCGCGGAAGGCGCTTATTTTTTTCCCTGCTGGAGGTAAAAAAAGAGAGAAAAAAAAGGTGCAATTGTCTGACTGCAGCTAAGCCCTAATGACATTCTCATTAGCCGCAGCTGTTTGCTTTGCCTTGAGCGATAATCCACACACGTTAGCGCGCTTGCAAGCCAAAAGGAGACGGCTGAAATGGCAAGCGTTGTAATAACAGCGGCCGAGGCCATGCGAGCCTGTTTGCATGCTGACATTAGCAGTCGGCACCAAGGCAGCGCCGTCCTCAAGTCACGTCCTCGCCAAGCAGCACATCAGAATGTCGGAGGTCGAGGTTTGAGGTGGGGGGGGCTTGCATCTGTCTCCAATTCCGTCTTCATTTAGCACTTTGATGTCACTGAAATGATAGGAAGCATTACTGATGTTGTCGGATACACTTGTTGGAAGTCACTTTGAGTGAGAGGTCAGCGGAATGATAGTGGCGTAACGCAAAGCGCCGTGGTTTCTGATGGATTTGTCTCATGTTTCCATCTGGTAAAGAGTCGACTGACAGCTTTGTAACGGGAAGGCCAAACTTGAAAGGCAACCGGATGAACCTTTCTCTCATCACGTTAAGGCTTACTGGACAGAATTGTTGCTAGTAGTTAGCATGTAGCAACAGCTCAGCGCTAATGCTGCCAACTTTCATTGAAAAAAATGAAGGACGCCTCCCGCAGTGCTTGGGGCCATGACCATCACAGGCCAGTGGCTCGCCAGTAGTGGTAAACTGTAACTTAAAATAGGGTTGAAAAAATGATATGGTTCACATAGTTTGAACTGCTTTGTTACCAATAGACATTAGAAATAAGCTGAATGTTTAAATTGTACTGAAATATTTAATTAATTAATTAATTAATATTTTTACACAACAATCAATAAAGTGTAGGATAGATGGCTTTTACCAAGGAATTAAATAAATAAAGCAAATACGAATAAAAAAGTACAACTCAGGATAGTGATGCTCCTTGTGCCACCACACATGACTTCATGTCAATTTTTTAAAGCCTTTTTTTTGTCCTGTTTCTTCATAAAAGTAAAACCTTAAAGTTCCGGGTGTGCCAACAATTCGAACTTTAGTGTAAAACATTCCTCCGCCTCTTTTCCACGTCCATCTCCCATCAACATCTCTCTTCCACCAACAGTCATCTGTTCAACACACTTTTCTTTTTCTTCAGTGTGGACCAGTAGACCTTGGCTAACAGCTCTCTTTTCCCCTGTGTTGTGAATGGGTAATGCGCGATGGTATTCTCTGCAGCTCAGTAGATTACCGTTTTGAACGCAATGGATGGCAACGAACGTGAGTTTGCGTGGAAAATAAATTTACGTTCAAGACAACTCAGAAATAGGGGACAAACCCCGTCCCTTGTTGATTCAAATTCTGTGTTTGAAGGGACGGTTGGCCACTCTACTCGGCGCTCACGTGTAAAAGGCACAACTACCAAACCCAACAACAAAGGCCCTGTTTTCTTTCTTTCCCCATTCTTATCTTTTTTTTCTATCTCCTTGCAACACCTACCAAGCCGGTCCAGTCATGGTATCGATTGGCTAATCAGTTAATAGTGCTTTATCTTTGAAGTGCAGCCTTAACATACAGCCGGTGTTATTCCGCTGCTCCTGATCTCAGACAGTTTATTCTGCTCTGCCCCTGTGGCGAGAGTGACTTTGCGTGTACGCTAGTGGTCAGGTGTGGTCATGGTGTAGAAGCAGCTTGCAACAATAGGTAGTCTGACAGGCGCCCTCACCCTCGAGCCCAAGACCATTATGACTTGCTTCAGCTGACTCATTGCTAGATAGGGGGAGTTCCACAGTAACAAGAGAGGCCTTGACGCAACCAGTCACTTTCCTTTGACCTGTGCTGCAGCCCTGAACGTCTTCACACACACACACACACACACACACACACTCAAGACGCGTGTATTAGGAGTAAATGCCAGTCTGCACTAATGAGAGTTTGCTGAGGCTGAGGCCTTGATAACTATCGTGCTGTGTGTGTGTGGGGGGAGAGGTGGGGGCGGGCAGATGTTTGTGTTCATACTCCTCAGGCACAGGGGGCTGCTCATTAGTCCTTCTGGCTTCTGATTCCAGAATGCACGCATGCACGTGTGCACAGAGGCAATTTCACCAAATCACCGAAACTTGTATTTTTCTCCTCCAAGAGCCGAAACAGGTTTCTGCTGCAACTAGAATGCCGGTGTTCAAAATAAGCCCACAGCACCAAGTGAAAGTCGCCACAGCTTCAGGGTTTAATCCATAACTTTGTTTCTCGTTTTCTTGCTGTACGTTGTTTGACGTAAATAGAAAAGAATGTGCGATGAGCGACATGCAAACAAACAGGCGTTTTCGACGCCAGAAAAGCAGTGAGGTCGTTGGTTAAATCCAGGCCAGAGGAACAAAAAGAGGCCTGTCTACTGCCTGCAACATGGCGACAAATCACGTCCACATTTGTGAGCAGATATTTTTAGAGACGCCGAGAAACACAAATGGCTAAACAGCATCTTGGATCCTCGGTTTGCTGTGTAAAGGACGGCTTCCTCTCCTGACAAGAGAACAACACTGTCACATGTCACGACGGAGGGAATGACTCAGTGTGTGTGTGTGTGTGTGTGTGTGTGTGTGTGTGTGTGTGACTCTTGTCCTTCCACTTTGAAGCACGTTTCCTGTCCCGTCGAGGTTGCGCCCCCTTGTGTCCAGCTGATGCTGTCCTCCATCTGACCTGTTTCACTCCTGCCAGAAACAAAGAAGACCAGACTTGCAGTATTCACTGGTGACGGTCTCGCATCTCCACTCTGTTCTGGGCCACTCGGCGGCAGACTTTGCTCGGTTACTGCGGCTCTTCGAAGGCGAAGCGGTGGATTCCCGGACTGTGAGCTCATAGTTCACGCCAGCAGTGCATGAACCTCTGACTGGTTTGCAACCCGTTCCAGTACGTAGCGGTTCAATGCCGTGACTCCATGTTTCCTGGATGTGGCGCTGCTTCCTGCATCGCCAGTGCTTTCGCTGCCGTTTTTTAAAAGAATACTGAGCTGCCCGACGAGGGCAAGAGCAGTGTCCTCAGGTTCCGGAGGGCTGCAGTAGAGTGAAGAGATGGTCAAATCTGAAATGTCACTCGTTTATTTCTGGTCTTGGTGTCAATAGAGGCTCCGGTGGCATTTTCTAAACCAAAAACCATCCTGGCGGCGAATCCCCCAGTTGCACCGCCTACGGTGGCCGAGGAAATCAATAAAAGGGACAATATTTTCCCATAATCTGGCAGTGGTACTGGAGTCGTGTCAGAAAACACAGCAGTCCAACTTATCTTGAAGTGACAGGGTTCACAACGTGATTTCGCGTGTGTATGTGTGAGTGAAAATGTTCATCCCTGGGTGCTGCATTGTGTCAATATCGGCCGTGTGGCCACACTGGCCCACTTTGCGAGCGGACACGCTCAGGCCTGTACCAGACATGCCTGAACTTGACATCACAGTTTGTGTGTTGCTGCGGATGTGCAGGGAAAAAAGATAATTTGATGATTTTTTTAAATGCATGTACAATTTATTATTCACAAGTATTTATTACTTTTACCTGTTACAGAAAAAAGCATTGAACATGATTTCACAATATGCTGTCATTTTGCTGACTGTATACTGTACATAATTCAGGTTCATCCTCCTTTATCAGTCTGTGTGAGGCTGATCTTTTCCTTCGTGCAGTCCCTCAGGGAGGGGGCCGTTCGGTTCGCAGGGGTCGGAGGTCAAGGGTCAATTTGATCTCTGGCAAGTCATGCTCAGCCGCAGCTCCACCTTCACTGTACTGCGGGATGTTTTTCTCTTGCGCTGATACCTTCTGTACCCACAGCTCTGGACTCCTACACACTAATTTGCCCAGCTGAGACTATCACTATTTATAGGCTGAGCGCCCCCTCAGCCCAGACATAGTATTGCAGCACAAGTCCAGTTTGGCTCCATTTATTAGAGGTCCTTGTTTCTACTTTCTACATTTAACGTAAATCTCCTCCTACAAACACATAATCAGACGATGTTCAATCTGGTTTTCTTTCTGCACGACTGTTTGAAGCATAAATATCCTTTTCATATAAAAGTGGCAAAATGATAACAAACTTTGGCTAAAAGGCACCTTCCCTCAATGACGCAAGTAGATACTGTTTGTGGTGAAGATACTGAGGAACAAATAGTGGGCTCTGCCCGTGCCTGCACCGAGAGAAGTGCATCTCCATTCAACTTCATGTTGTCATCATTGTGCGTTTGTTGTACAAAAACAACATTGTCACGTTTCAGCCGAGCTGTAAAATTGCTCCTTTCTGTCTGCTTCTCTGGCCCCGATCATAATAGAAGACCGATTTTTTTTAAAAAAAAAATACATAAATAAATGTGCTGAAAGTAATGTAAATAAATGGCAATACGCGTTTTCAAATGTGTGACGCGACTTTCTTTCGCCGGTACACCTCGTGATCAGCGAAGTCAGACTCGTCATCCTCCCCGGCGCTGCCAGAGTGACCCGCGGACAGGTGCCTGCCGCTGCTGCTCCTTCCGGTCTGCACGGCCTGCGCGTTCTTGTAGCGCACGAGCGCCAGGGCGATCTCCGCGTTCCACGCCGTGCCCTCCTGCGCGCACCTGAAGTCGATCTCCTCTCCGCCGGCCATCACCACGGTGAAGTAGACCCAGCCTCGCTTGTGCTCCACGCAGTCCACGGTGGCCATGCGCTCGAAGCGGAGCTCTTTGACTCTGGAGCTCCACGCCGCGCTCGGCGCATCGCTCGCGCCGCCGCCGCCTCCTCCGCCTCCTCCTTTGCAGGCGTGCAAGCGCAGTCCGTCCTCGGTGAGCACGCAGCGCTTCTTCTTCCACAGCTGCAGGAGGCCGCTGCTGCGCTTCTCCAGCTGGCCGTCCCTCATCACCCTGACCGGAGAGGACATGGCTGAAGATCAACTCCAGACGGAGAAAAAAAAGAAAAAAGGAAGAAACCTCGGAGCCTGATGCAGCGACGGCGCGTCTCCAGATGTGTTCAAGTACTCATCCTCCGCACTGGTGAGTGAGCCTGGCTGTCGAGCGTCTCACGGAGCAAATCTGTTGTTTTCAACTCCAACCAGTGGTTGACACGGACCTGTGTCGGTACTCATCGTGCGTAATAATGACAGCGCGCCGTGGATGTGCTGCTGTAGGCTGGTCTGGTCGGGCGGGATGTGTTTGAACATGCCCGGGCGGCTCCTTTGAACCTTCCCACCCCAGTCACATCCATGAGAACCGCGCCCCCTCCCGGTGAGGGCGGGGTGAGGCGTTGTTAAAAGTTAGAAAATTCAACAAAGAGTTGGACAGAGTGGTCAGAAAAAACGCGGTTTGTACCGGATTCATTTCTTTATTTTTTTTGTACGTGTAGCAGATTCAATCATCATCATTTTATTCATTTACACCTAATTGGATTTAACGATAGCAACAAAGAATATTATTAGAGTGGCAGAGTGTGCCAGTTGTCTTGAACGTGTTTTCTTTTTATCATTCTGATGTAAAGTTGTCTTTATTACTGTTTTGATCAGCTGGTTGAAAAATGAAACAACTTGTGTTCACGTTGTGGCACATAAAGCAAAAAGGTTACCAAAACATGTTAGACAACAAACACAGTGAACTAGCTTTGCAGTGTTTTTGCTGTTTTGCTGATGGATGCATATTGTGTAGACCATTAACAGAGAGGTTTGATGAGAACTCTGCCGATGGCCGCTTGGACCTCCTCAGGATGAGATGATGAGGGGCCTCTACTGTGTGTGTGTGAGGGCTCCGGCTCCACCTCCGAACCCGTATCCCTTGGGACCAAACTTTTTGCCGTAGCAGGCTGCAGGGAAACGGTAATGTTGATCAAACATCATCCCAGATAATGTACAAATGATCTGTAGAGGCTTCAATAGCATCGTCGCTAGCTGGGTTTGTGACAGTAGCTGGGTTTTCATTACCCTTCGAAATGCTCAAAACCTATCTAGCACAAGAAATAGTCATGGAAAGACCAGCGGAATCTCTTATACGTGGCATTTACTACACACACTTACTTTGCCAATGAACTCACATCCTTCATCATTAAATCAATATTGTCAAGGCAACCGACGTAATGAGAACCACACGCAACAGATTTTTGAGCGTCTAGATGAGATTTCCCGAGAATTACAAAGCTCATGCCAAAAACACCCTTTAATGGAAACACGTTCAAAACATAGTTGTCTGAAAACAAAAAAAGAAATATTGCTTTTATTTTGAAAAAAAAATTGTAATGGAAACCCAGCTAACAGCAGAAAAAACCCCACCACTGTTAATGTTTGATGTTGGACAGATTGGGTGAGAAAACTGCAGTGTGTTATCTGATTTTATTTAAAAAAAAAAAAATTGCCAACTCCCAGACGTGCTGCCGGTACGAATTTACCTTTGCAGTAGATCTCCCCATCTTTGTCAGCTACTGTGGTTGAGTCAAGGCTCTTATTGCATTCAGCACAGCAGAAACATCCTCTCTTATGCCATGACTGTTAAAAAAAAGAAGAAGAAAAACAGAATAATTCATGCCAGCATCTGCCCAGTCATGTTAAATCGCGCTCATGTGTGTTGTGTTTTTAGTCTTACACTCCCAGCTGAGATCACTTTCTCATTAAAGTACACTGTTTTTCCGCAGCGAGCACATTTGTCTGCCCCGCCGAACCTTTGAGCTGATGACATCCTACTGGAAGGTAGAAGGCAAAATCATCTAAAGAGACACTTGAAAAACAACAACAGCACAATAACAACACTTTCAGCGTGTAATGATTAAGACAGGACAATATGTTGAAACAACTTTTACCCATGGTCCACTATTGTATATATGTACACTGGGGTTTGAGTTCACAGTCTTAGAATTATAGGCTCAAAGGCCTATTGTGTAAGATTTAGTGGCATCTAGTGGTCAGGAAACACACTGCAAGCAAATCAGTCCTGTATTTTTTCGACGTCGCTCTGGAGTAAGAGTTGCATCAGTCAAAAAATGCGTCATGAAGAAGAAACAAAACATATGAGTCACACTGGAATATAAATCACATTTTTGGGGAAATTTATTTTTTATAAAATCCAAGACCAAGAACGGGCTTTTAATCTGGAAAAGCAATTTATAATAAGAATAATGTGGCATTCTTTAAAGGAACCATACGAGACGTTGGATATAGTCTTTTGATGCGTTGCAACAGGCGACACCATTTAATCCACAGCTGCTTTTGCATGCGCGCCAACATGGCGCTGGCCAGGGTCTAACGCGAACAGAGTTCACACTAACTCCTGGTTTGAACAGCCACAGAAAAAACAAAAACTTGGCACCTAACGTTTACGGAACATATTATGATTGGGCTTGTCTTATCAGAGTGCTATTGAGAAGAGACACACTGACAGACACAGTAACACACACACACACACACACACACACACACACACACACACACGCACACCGCTTCTTCAGACACGGCATCAGTTCCGGTAACGTAAATATTTTAATATATAAGTCGCACCAGAGTATAAATTGCATGACCAGCCAAACTATGGAAAAAAGTGTAACTTCCAGTCCAGAAAATACGGTACCTCTATACCTGGGCTGTGCAAATTTTTTTGACTGGTGGGCCGCAATTTGCCTGAGTAGCCACACCAGAAGCAGACGGATGAGTGTTTTGGTGACCCACCTCATAGGAGATAAAAATATATATATATGTCATTGGATATGTAGATTATGTGATTTGAAGTCTATTGAAAATTAAAAAAGTTACAACAAAATATGTCTTTGAAGCCCCACGATATTATATTTAACTCTTTATTGAAATGACCCACTTAAAAATGGATGAAATACAACTATTTTATGACTTACTTGCTATGAATATATAATTTCTTCAAGTTTGTTAAGTGAGTCACACAGCCGCTAGCTGTAATTTGTAAGACTTTCCATGGAAGGACAAGCAATTTAAAAGGAAATGGAGAAAAGCACTGGAGATCACCGAACATGTCATTTTCGTGCCTTCCAGCTGCAAAAATAGGAAAATGTGACAAAGTACTGAGGCACAACATCTCTACCATGTTCACACTCTTCTTCTTAGGATTTGTACTGCATTGCTGCTGTTTAACTTCGCAAACTCCAGCACACGACAGCTTTTCAAACACTCTAGCATGGCATAGCACTCAACAGGAAGCAACTGCACTTCTTGTGTAATAGACGTGTTGTCCACTCTCAACTGAGGAGAAAGTGTTTTGATCAGCAGGGCACAAAAAAAGAGAGCCTAAGCGGTGCTAAATATAATTAACATGACATACCTGCAGTTTTGTAGGTGCAGACCATCAGAGATTGTGGACAGAGTTTAGCTGATCCAGGTGGTGTCAGCTGTCAGGCACAACACTGAGGCGTGCCCAGGAAGACAGCAGGCAAAAAGGGGCTGGAGGACTTGTACCTAAAAAAAAAAAAAAAAGAAAGAAAGAAAGAAAGAAAAAAAGAAAAGTAAAGAGACTCAGGGAGGAGATCAATTGTTCTTGTTCATGTTTGGACTTAAACTAAGTAGATAAGTTTGACTTTCTCTTCTCTTTTTTTGTGCCACAAATGCAAATATGGTGAAAATGAAGGCGGGTCATTGTCGCTACATGTTGAAGAAGAGGAATTTGCAACTGACTGGTTGAGGCACAATCTGGACGGGCGGGGGAGAAGTTCTTTTGTGGCCATAAGTAGACCAAAAACACACAATGCAGTTTGAGTGGACACAGTTCAACAGAAGTGAAAGAGGCAAAGTTTCTTTGCTTTCAGGTCAGCTGTCCTTTTATTTTATTTTTATTTTTTTCAGATTGTAACTGCTTCCTCTGCCTCCTTTTCCTTTTGAAGGAGGAGCTACTGTGAAATTGTTGTCGTGTCAAAGCACGTTAACAATTAAAAGTGACTCTAATAAAGATAGCTGACAGTTGTCACAGCCTCGTCACTCATCGGCTCTGCTGAACCTCCGGTTTTATTAAAGCTGCTCATTCAAACCTGATAAGGAAAACACTGTCGACAGGAACATTGGGTCAGAAGCATTTGTGGTGAGAATGAATGATAGATGAGGAACTCAGACAATACTTTGTTTATTTCTGGAGCTTGTGAGTTTATCACACCAATATTACACATATGTATCAAAGGACCACTTTTATCCAATGGTGGTGTATCTTTCATTGGTTGTTTTTGCTAATACATAGTTTAACACTGCAATCGTAAGACTCTCTGCTGCCAAATACCTTTTTTACTCGATAAACGTGAATGTACCAACAGAAAAGGCTCCGTGCGTAAATGCCATCAGTGGAGGCTGAGCAGACACAGCAGATTGCGTCTGCTGCCATCGTGTGGATTCAATGGGTACTGCTGTAGTGGCATGTCCTCTAATAATAATAATAACAATAGATTTTATTTGTAACGTTCCCTCCAACATTAACAGCAATCAATTGGACTAAACAATACATTTTTTTATATATATACACACACATATATATATATAAGTGAAGCAATGTTTTTGTGTAAAACACGGCTGTGCTGTTGAACACATCTGTCCTTTAATCCTGGTGGGCGTCACCCCTCGTAAAAAAGTGTAAGGCTAAGCCACAGCTCAGTTACTGTGCGTGTGTGTGCGCGTGCGTGCGAGCATGTGTGTGTGGAATGACAGTAAGGCCTCTGAATGCTCAACATTCATTGAAAGGGAGTGTAAGAAACAAAGAGAGACAGTTTATTTTCTATAATACAGGGAGCGTCAGTGCACATCAGAAGTGAATTTGACGCATCAGGGGCAGCCAAAGCCACAGTCAGTGGTTGCTATGCAGGCGCACAGCTCTTGGTGAAATGCGTTGTACGTGGTGTAATGCCTGGGCAGCCTCAGCTTCTCGAAGCACGTCAGAGCTGTGGGTAAAACAGCTTCCACTATTTCCAGTTTCATCTCCACAGCAGGCAGCTCCCAGCCGATCCAGAACTTTACGAGGCTCTTGAGCTCCGCTGGAGTTCCTGTGTGTGTTTTTTTTTAAATAAGTAAGTTAACGAGGAGCAGGAAGACAAAAAGGCTCTCAGAGCAGCGACAGTTCTGATCCTTGAACAAACCGTTTTCGATAAACGTTCTTAGGTAGCTGGACACTCGACACACGTCAGCCGTGCTGAACTCGTCTTCGTCGCATTCCTCATCCTCGTAGCTGTCAAAAATTTGCGTTATTGACCATGGCCATACGATGCATTCAAGAATCATCTGAAATCACAGGTCACAATGGATTGTAGTCAGCCGGTTATTATTAATATAATGCCATTTCCCCTCCGTCCAACAGTTTCTCTGCACCTGTACCTGCGGTGTGACCTGGGCCTCTGACTCTCTGGGAAAGAGGACGGGGATCAGGTCTCTCCTCTGAACCAGAAGTGGCCAAATTCCTGTTTCCGCCAGGCCGCTCCTGAGCTGACTTATTTGTCGACTGGTTCGCTTGACAACCTGCAGCGGAGCAAACATGGCACAGTTCATGCCAGGTCAGGGGGTGGTGGCTGTTTCTTGCAGTTTGCTGTGAAAGTTCCTGTCTGTGCGTGTTTAAGGTGATTCCTCTGGCCACACTGGCTTTTCTCTTCCCACCCAGGAAATCCCAGAAGTCTGTGCTTCTCAGGCCTCTTGTATTTGCCAATTGAACAGAATCCAGAATAACTGCTGGATTCTGCTGCAGAGCTCAGCGGACAGGAACTGCTGGTTTGTGACCAGATGACTAATTTTAATGGAGAGACTCTGAGGTCCATTTTTTTCCTTCCTGAGAAGAATTCCCCTTAGAATACTCTGGAGATTGCTATTGGATACACTGATAGACTCGGACATTACAGTGTAGAAGAGGAGCTCTTTAGCCAGCCGCTTCCTGTTGGTGGCGTTGGGTGCAGGCAGCTCACAAGACAGGCAGAGCTGATGGATGGAGGTCAGGTCTTTGAGCTCCATGTCGCTGTCAAGCTGCAGGCGAAATGAGTACCTTGAGTATGAGAGCATAATTCCTGGTATTTCAATAAGCAGATGGATCCTTCCGCCTGCTCACCAATCTTAACATTTCTCGGATGTCCAGGTCAGGACAGTCCTGCACTGTCAGATGGGTTTGCTCCAGAGAACCTGTGAACAGGACGTGAATGATGGCCGGACTAAGGCCTGGGAAACTGGGGCCGCTGTGCAGGAAGGAATGGCCCATTATCCGGCCCGCCACGGTGAACAGGTTGTTCTCAATCAGCTCCTCGGAATCTGAGGGAATGAGGTGATCGGGCTCGCCCTCGAAAAGTTTGAGGATGGCCGCGTTTCCTGCAGAAAAGAAGACATAAGGCACAAAATGTACAAAGTTTTTCCAATTTATTTAAGCCAAATGAATTGCTTAGTTAATTTAAGGAATTGCTGTACCGACGAATAATTGATCAAACATAAAACTTTTCACATCTTTTTACATTCCAGTTTTGCTTCACTTTCAGATGTGCTGGTTGTTGTGCCACATGTGGAAATAGTGCACAACTTTCTATGTTAAAGGATGAGAGAAAATCTCTGTGTTGATTTTTTTTTGAACAATTGTTTAAATATTTGTCAAACTCGTGGAAGGAGGAAACGCTAAGACCTAACACCCGCTAAAGCCCCATAATAACAACAATAAGGTCCACTAAACATGGTGTTACTGTGGGCGTTGACAAAATCACAGTGTGGTCAACGTGTCCAGGTTAACGGGTGACTTCTGTGTTTGAGTTTCACCTGATTTTAAGTGGAATCCCATGATGAGCCTCAGCATCACACAGGACAACATGTGACGGTCGACTCCACTTCCTGTGGCCTTGTCGCCTGTAAAACAACAACAACACACATATAAATGACTGAAGTGGCCAACATGGTGCTTCTGTGAGTCTTTAAAGGTCAAGTGTGTAAAATTTGGCTTTATTTCTGATTTTTATATTGGTAAATGCTCAACACACAGCCCATAAATACATAAATAAAAGTGTATTCTCGCAGTGAAAAACAGTCATTTGGTTTTCTTACCCATAGAACACTTCTTATTTATATTTAAGAATATATATAAAGAACAAGAACAAGGGTCTTTCCCCCAGTTGGCTGCCATCTTGCACCACCATATTCGTAAGGATCCGTGGTGTGGAGCCAGCGCGTTTCATATTTAGGGTGAACACTGGCGTCCTCAAATAAGCTGACGAAGGTGGACTTGGCATCCAGGTTTGGGTTTGCAGGCCACTGCAGTTCACTGGAGAAGGTATGGAGTCCCTCAGGGAACTTCAGTGAAAGACTGCTGCAAAAAATGTGACCAAAAATGTCACCAGTTGATGTCGCTGTTTTCTCTTAGAAATCTCCAAATATTACACACTTGACCTTAAATGCTCGGTGACTTCTTTTTTTTTTTTTACCATGAAGTTTGCAGCGAAGTGGCGACGCCCACTTCACGTTGTCCCCCCTGTAGAAGGCAACCAGGCTTCGGTCCTGATCCACCTTGTCCTGCCTGACATCCAAACTCAGAAACAGACTCTTTGAGTTTTTGTTCCTGTGGAAAAGCTCCTGTGTAAAGATCCGAGCTGCTTGTTTGGGATCTGACACTGTCCTCCATTCTAACGGAGCAAGAAACCGAAAAAATAAATATAATGAAACTTTTTATTTATTTATTTATTTTTAAACTAAGCACTCTCCATACATAGACAGATGACAGAGAGCTGTACCGTGGCTGTTATTTCTAATCTCATCCGCTTCTTTCTTCTTGGCAGGAAGCTGCTCCGTTTTTGGGGGCATCTTGCCAAGCTGTCGGACCGGACAGACCATGACAAACAAAGGTGAGCATCAAGAGTCGTAAACATGTGTTTGTAAATAACATTCCTGTGCAGGGACAAGCTTTAACTAGAAACACGTCTAATTGCACAGCTGCAGTTTAGCAGGTATGTGAAGACCTACTTTTTTGTGACAAAAACACCCTGAGGGCAGCAAGTGGGAAGAAAGTCCGGCCAGTGGTGCAGTCCAGAAAGTTGTTTTCAAGCTCCGATATGCTTCGTTTTAGTGTTTTTTGTTTGATTTCTACGACAGTACAACATTTCACTTCAAATTAAAACAACATTTAAACTCTCAAAATGTAAAAGTTCAACGGATTTAAGCTTTAGTTTTTTGTTCTGTATCTTGACCAAAATGGAACAAATATATTGACAGACAAAAAAAAATCCTGTCCTGATACATAACATTCAGAGATTCATCAGAATGAGCAGCTACTGATGAAAGGGTTTGTGGCTATCTTCAACCTTGTGTTGGCCAAACCCGTGGCCACTCAGTAAGGACAGTAACTCTCTCCATCCACACTTTATTTATGGTTAATTTAGTTCATTTATAGTCTATTTAGTTAATTAATTATTTGATTTAATTTAAACACAAATAAGTTCACACACAGTTTGAGTGATTAGGCACACATTTTATTTTTTTGACAGTACACAAGTTGTCTATTTCGAGTGTACACATTTACTTAACTTCTGTCGGGTCACACATTGGTTTAGTTATGTTTTCTAATAATGAATTTTTGTGTTTGAGTGTTGAGCGAGTGCTGTGGCTGCAGGGGAAGGCGGGAGGCCAGGCTGACTGGAAGAAACGGTCAGCCCAGCAAGAGCAGCTGAAGGAGGTCCTGGAACGTCTGAGGTCAGCAGGCCTGACAGTCAATCCAGCGAGTTTGTCAATGCCAGAGAGGAGACTGAGTACCTTGGCTTCACCATTGGAGGTGAAAACCACAAGTTCATAAAGTCCGTGCAACTGAGTTGTGTCCTCTCCCTCAAACTTGAAAGCAGTTGAGATCCTTCCTGGGAAATGGCTGACTTCTACCACCGGTTTATACCAAATTTCTTAGCTAGAGCGGCTGTTCTACAGATCACACCGGCTCCAGATACCCTCATCACATCCAGTGGACAGCAGAGGCAGTGGCACCCTTTAGGAACATCCAGCAATCTCTCAGTAGGAACCCGGTCCTGCACAGTCCAGATTTTGACAGAGCTTTCATATTACAAACTAATGCATCTGAGAGGGGAGATGGAGCTGTGCCTCTGCAGCGACCAAAGGAGGAGCAGCATCCAGTGGCCTACATCAGTCGGAAGCTATTCCCCAGAGAGGTCCGCTCTTCAACCGTGGAGAAGGAAGCCTTGGCAGTGAAGTGGGCCCTTGACTCTTTCAAATATTACCTCCTAGAGAGAGAGTTTGCTTTGGAGACTGACCACAAGGCACTACAATGGCTGGAGAGGATGAGGGATACTACTGGACGGATCACCCGGTGGTACCTGGCCATGCAACCGTACCGGTTCACAGTACATCACATCCCTGGCAAAGAGAACACCACGGCAGACTGCCTCTCCCGCTCTTCCAGCAGAGGCTCTGAAGAGGGGAGTGTGTGATGGCCAAGCCTGTGGCCACACAGCCAGGACAGTCACCCTCTCCATCCACTCTTTATTATTATACATTTTAATTTATAGTATTATATATTTAGAATACTATTTAGTTAATACATTAGATTTATTTTTTGACAATACACAAGTTATCTATTTGGAGTGCACGCATTTAGCTAACTTCTGTAAGGTCATACATTGGTTTAGTTATGTTTTCTAATAATGCATTTTCTCCCCTTTTTGTTTAGTGGTCTGATCAGCCACAGTATGCAGTATATGTGCCCTCTTTGTGTTTGGTAGTTGGTCTGTTGGTTTCCGTTTCCCTTCTGTTGAGCTGCATGTAACTTTAGTTTTTGTTGACCTTTTATGGGCCCGACTTTTTCATTAAGTTGGAACTTTATTTTTTGGACAAATAAATCCATTTTGTGATTAAATCATGTATTTCCTCTTTGCCTGCCGGCTCGCTCCCTCACAAACCTGTTGCTATGCAAAGATTTTAACTAGAACCTAAGTAAGATTTTAACAGACCTGGACACTGAAATAGGTTAACTTTTTCCAAAGCACAAACACCTCTAAGCGTATAAATCAACATGTTAGTTGAGTTATGCAAGTTAAGCCCTTTGCTTCAAGAGAGAGATTCAGGCAGGTAGGAAGAAAAAGAAACAGAGGAGAGGAGAGGAGGGGAAGAGCAGCAGTCAGCTGGAGGTTTCACAGCTTACCTGTGCAGATCGATGACGGCGGCTCTCTGTCTCTGCTGTTTGCTGTCAATGCTGTTATTGGGTGTGGGTGGGAATTTTAGGAGCCACGGTCTCAGCTGGTTTAACTTGTCAGTACAGGTAATAGTAGAGCAGTTTCCCCTCCTCGCCCCGGGCTGCTCTCTGTTGCAGCCCATACATTTTACAGGGGACAGTCACCAACGTTTGCAGCTGGGGCTAGCTAGAGCAAACATTCTGACCTCTTAGTATCGTATGAATTTGATAATTAAAAGGAACACAACATGAATTTACTATAAATAAGTTCTGGTTAAATCAACTGATAAATAAAAAAAAATAGATGATTTTATGTGCATCGATGCTGTAAAATGAGTTGGAAGAAAATAAGACAAATGCTTTCTAGGAATTTTAATGACCTGGCTCATGGCCACAACAAAAAAAGGAGACGATGGTTTATCAAACAAATAAACTGAAATAGGACCAAATGTTATTTGCTTGTGTGATGTGCAGACTGTCGGAATAGAAACACGCCCCACAAGTCTGCGTCGTCAGACGTCTGAGTGGGCTGTGCTGGTGGGCACATCAAAGTATTTTGTCATGACATTGTCATGTCATTACTGGATGCAGTCAGGTTTGGATCAGGATTTTTTCTTGTCTGACATACCAAACTAACTGTAGCAGGGGGCAGCAGATTAATTGATTAATTGAGCAGTTGCTGGTTTCTCTGATATTCTAATTGCGGAGTGGCATTATATGAAGTCCTACAGAGAATGGCTCTTAAACGGCTGATCTATACCAGTCTTCATTGCAGTCGCAGAGTGTGTGTGTGCGTGGCTCTAAAATAAACAATAGGAACAACGGAAATCAGCAAACACAAACATACAACAGTTTCTAAACTCCATTGGCGCTATTACACCAACCATCCCACAGTGAACAGCATGCATCCATACTGACAAAAGGAGGCCATGAAGTAGCATGAACAGAAACACAAATTGACTGATTTAATCTGTTGACACAAACAAATAAACGCGCGTCTCTCACACTGTGACACGAACAGATCAACCAGCTTTTCTTTAGAAAGCGGAGCAGACAGCTCGACACACCGGACTGTGTAGGGTGCGGTGTGTATAGCAATTACAGTAGTTAGTACAGTAATCAGTTACTAAAGGACTTGCCCAACAACTCATAAAAACAAACTGGTATAGAGCTGCTCATAGTGGCCACAACTGTATATGTATCAATGGCCTCTATATTATTATTAAAAAATAATAATAATAATAATAATAATTCACATTCTTGTTTTTAGATAGAAAAGAAAACTATAAAGTGTGGCTCTACATTTTGGTCAAAGTGTTTCCACATCTGGCCAAGACTGTCAAACACTTTTTGCTTTTTCGACATGTTACTATTTTTCTTTCCATTTTTTCAAGTTCAGTACTGAAGTGTGTGTGCTGTATAATATGATCAGCAGATTAAAAATATGTTTTATGCTTTCATTGTAAACCCCAACAGCGCGAGACAGACCCTCTCCGTGTGCAGACACACGCGTTCTCCCAATCCTGGCATCACCCTCGACCCTCTGACCCCATCTAGTGGTAGCAGTGAGGAACAGACAGTGTTTGCTGCCGATGGAGACGTGAGTGTAGCAGCAGCAGCGAGAGACCCTTTCACTTCCCGCAAAGCCACGAGGCCCTCACTTGTCGTAGCTCAACGCACATTTCGCTTATTACTAATGATTTGATGGCATTCATCTCCCAGTGGAATTCCCTGCTGGAGGCCCCTTGTCCCCTTGTCCCAGGCAATGAGCGCCCCCCCCAGAATCCCCACGTGGTGACACAGTGACACAAGTGTCCTATTGTCAAAACAGCGTCTGCCTAACAGAGGGGAGAGGACACGCCTCGGGGCCACATCAGAAGATTAGCTATGACATTAGCCTCCAGAGCCACGCACCCCCCGCCCACACCTCCCGCTGCCTCCAGAACACACACACACACACACACACACACACACACACACACACACACACACACACACACGGACAGTTGTACACTCCTACCCATAATCCCCCTGCTGTTACAAATCACTTCCCGTTTGGTGAGACAAAACAACAGATCATGTGTGTGTGATTGTCAAAGGACGCGGCGGATGACTTGCTGCTCCCCTGTAGAAGAAGAAGGAGAAGAAGAAGAAGAAGAAGAAGGAGAAGAATGGCCCTGATATTAACGTGAGTGTTTGAATGCTGCTTCTTTATTTATCATATATTAATTGTAGACATGCAGTGCTGGGTGTGTGTGTGTGTCTCCATGTGTACAGTGTTCATGTGTTCTGTAAGTGTGGGGGAGGTGCCATGTGTGTCAGGCCATGTGCTGTGTGTCCTAATAGCCTCGATCAATACGTCATGCCCGCTTGATCACTTGATGAGCTACTTGCCTGCTGCCGTCTGAGGAGAAATTCAGCTCTTACGGCACCCCCGGCAAACCGAGTTAAGCATCAGTCAGACTGATCAGTAAGGGATCAGCGTCACCCAGAGTGTTTTTCCTGCTACATCAAGCGTCCAAAGACCCTGAAGGAATGCAGAGCTCCTGTCTACGAACAATGAGACAATCTTTTATTGAAGCTAGCAATTTTTCAAATGTTTACTTTAAATTAAAAAAAAAAAAATCTACCCATCAAAAAACAGCACGTTGTAAACAAAGCTTGATTTTAGAACTTCCACAACAACAAAACTCTTAGAGGGCAGGACCAACGCTCTCAACTGACCAGGGGTAGTCATGGGCCAGGCGCCTCCTCTGGCATCACTAGGAGCTAATAGCTGTGTTTTTAGCACACACATATCTTAAAAATGAATGTTGTGTTAGTACAAGGTAAATTTGTTGACAACACGTTTAAAGTGAATTTTTTTTTTTTGGCACAATCTGAGACCTATCATGTGACGAGCCCAGATTTCACAGATCCCTTCCAGTTGTGTATCGTCAGCTGTTGAAATATTCAGCACAGTGGCAAACTGCGATGCCAACGCAGCAGAAATATGAGATGGCAGAATGACACGGCCGGCACAGAGATCTGTGGCTGCATGAAAAGCAGCAAAACGGTCAGAGTGACAACAAACAGGAATTTCTGGCCCACAGTGGTCAGAACAAACAGCAAACAGCTGAGATGCCACAGAAGTGTTCCAGGTTTGCGAATTTAATCTTGAGCTGTTTTGAGCCATTTTGCCGTCAATAGTGATGAGACTGCAGCCTTGCGGTTTTATAGATGGGCTGGAGTTGCTGCGTTCAAGGTCAAACCAGAGGCGGTTTGTCAGCCAGGATGAAGACGGTCATCGAAGTTTACTCTGCCGCCCGCCTTTCTGATTTAAGCCTCCATATGCTCGTCCCTCTTAATATTATTATTACTATTATCACTTCTATTCCTCCCTCTGGCCTCCACTGCGGCGAATTAGATGAGGGATGGCTGGGCGGCTCCTCCTCCAGGACACTTGTGCATGCAGGCGCATGGGCCTTCCTTCCGGCCTCCTGCTCCTCGAGCACGGCCGTCTCCCTCTGTTTTTTCTCCTGCCAGCTTGAGCGCAGATTAGAATTTGAGAGGTTGCATGATGGCTTCCCGGATCCTCCACAAGTGTGGCTATCCTCTTAATTACCAGGCATTACTTACACCAAACAGGCCCAGGCCAAACACACACACACACACACACACACACACACACACACACACACACCCCGAGGGAATTCATCCAGCTAATGGACCCCCTCGCCCCCCCCGCCCCCGTCTTTGGCTTTGCCTTGGCTTATATTTCACCCAAGAGAGGAGGAGAGGGAGTGCAGCCAACAGGTCAATGACTGGGAGACAGAGATGGGGAATGGGGGGTTGTGATGATGATGATGAGGAGGAGAAGGAGGAGGAGGAGGAGAAATAGGGGCGGGGATACGGCTGCGGGCGTACTGCGGCAGTGGCGGAGCGGCATGACGTGATAGAGGCAGGCACACGAGTGCACATGCTCGCTGCTCGCCGCTCGCCAGCGGGAGGGAGGGGCGAAAGTAGGCAGAGGCAGAGAGGCAGCCGGACGCACGCAGCATACAGAGGCAGAGGAGACGCTCAGCGGCTAGTTTCTGTCAGACATGGTGAGTGGAGCCTCGGCGCGCTTCCTTAAACCGTTGACGGTGTTTATGCCTCCGTGTTTGTTTTGTCTGTCAACAACAACAACAGCTCGTGTGTCCTGTGCTAAACGTGTGTGTGTGTGTGTGTGTGTGTGTGTGTTTGTGTGTGTCCGGTTGTCTTCAAAAAAAGCAACACTGTTTCCGAGCTGGAGGATGACTTTTTTTTTTCTAGCGAATGTGATGTCACGGCAGCGCACGGCGGGACGCGGGTGAGATGAGAGGTCAGCAGAGAGAGAGAAAAGGCTGAGCTTAAGTGGGATGAAAAGAGGAGGGAAGGGATTGAAAGAGAACTGGGGAGGGGGGTCAGTCGGCTGGAAGCAGGGGACACACACACGATGCAATCAGCTTGAGTCAGCATGATACCGGAGTGTGTGCGTGTGTGACTCAGAGTTGGGCGCAGAGCAACTGTGGGTGATGTCAATGTGTGAGGAGCAGCGGAGACGAACATTTTTGTGTTGTTTGTGTGTTTGCCCCGGATCTCAATCTGCCCTCGTTACTCTGGGTTCTTGCATAAAGGTCCCTTGTTTTTCCACAGGGCTTTATTTTTCAACCTGGACTCCAGTGGAGCGGCCTTCCTGTATATGAGCAACAAGAAACAACAACAAGTAAATAACATAGATCACTGTAAACAGCAACTTTAGCCCCGTGTTTACAGCTTCCTGTTTAAAGCGATACTCTGTTGCTCTTTTCCACACGTTTGGGAGTGGACAAACGCAAGTTGTGCTAAATTGGATGCATCAACACCTGGCTGGCCGGGGGGGCCGTTGGTAACCACAGAGAGGCATTTGTGCCCTTTGTGACATCATAAAAGGCTGTGGGTATTGACATTGGCTTTCTGAAAGGTGGTGCAGACAAAAACATGAAAGACACAGCAAACATTGTTAGTGTTCATTTTGCATAATACGGGACCTTCAGAGAGAAAAGATGCAGCAGAGACGCAGAAGGAGAACGTGTTTAGGTATTGAATGGTCAGAGTAGAACAAGAAGCCGGCTCCTCGTCTGTTAAACCAACCACAAACACTCCAACAAAACTCACACGGCGGCCGAACAGAAAACAAAAGCAGTCTGTGGTTTGACTTGGACGCAGTTGAAACCTTTTAACACCAGCCGGCGTTGGTTGTTTTTTTAGTTGTTTTTTCCAGTTTAGTCAGATTTATATTTGGTGTTTGAAGTCAGCAGTCTGGAGTTGTACAATTTAACCTAAATGCATCATAAGCGGTCATTTTCAAGACATTGTGTGTCATGTAGGCTAAGTGAACTCCCATCCTTGTGTCTGACTCATGGTACCATAAACTCTCTTCAGGTCATTGTTCAGACTTGTGTGTGTGTGTGTGTGTGTGTGTGTGTGTGTGTGTGTGTGTCACATCCTTTGGCCACCAAAAGACGACAACACAGACTGAGCTACTCAAAGAAAGTGACTTTGAAAGTGAGTCACCGCGCCAGCCCCTGATTGGATGAAAATGTTGCTCTCTTCTCTCTCTCGCTCTCTCTCGCTCTCTCTCTCTCTCTCTCTCTTTCACAGCCTTCCTGTCCGGCTGAACGATGAGGCCCGGCCGGCCAATGGGAGGGCAGCGGTGAGGATGCAACAGTGATCCAGGAAAAAACAGGCCCATTGTTCCTGGACTGTTTGAGAAGTGTGACCTCCCTTCCGCCGGCTCCGGCTGCCCGAGTTCAGGCCGGCGTTGAGGGGAACCAGCAGCCCGCTGACAGGTAGGACTTGACGTGAGGCTGCGCTGCCTCACATGTGACGTTTGATAAGAAGCCGTTTATGGGATCAGACGCTTTATTCCAGCTCCCCGCTGACTGTCTTCCGAGCTAAAACTCAGGCTTTCTGGAGTGTTTTTTTGGCGCCGTCTGTCTGACGCTGGAGCCGGAACACTATCTGCTTCACTTTGTTGCCATTGCCGAGGTAATTATGGTCATTTATTGTGGAGTTTTTCGCCCGGCTGTCACAGAGCAAACACACAGGCAGCCGCTGATGTCCTTCAGCTCTGTGAGAGAGGCCCCGGCGTTCTCACCTTGCGTATTGATTTGGAGATGACTCAGAGGGTCTGGTCACATGGCTTCCAGCAGTGTGTGTGTGTGGTGTTTGTGTGTGTGTGTGTCTGCGCGCCTCGGTGAGAGCAGCTAAAAAAGCGTGCACGCCTCAGTGATCAGAAGTGGCTGAGTTCAAGCTCGCAGTGTCACGGGACAGCCGAGCTAAAACGGTGTGCAGCGCTGAAATGTAGTTACGGATGTTGCTGCCAAATAGCAAACAGCTCCTGAATGCCCCATTACTGAAAGAACCAGGGCGGTGTGACAGAGCGCTTCTGAACACCACATGATGTCCAGCTGACTCTCTGTACAGAGGAACAAGCCCGGTAGAGAAAATAACCATTGAATGGAAAAAGGGAAAACCCCATGTGTTTCTGTTCCTGGTGTTGCACTTGTTTTCCAGTAGATGGCAGTGTCTACTCTAGGAACGACTTGGCAGAGGACAATCAGCCGTCACCTTTGCTCCAGCTTTGCTTTGTGTGAAAAAAAACCCAACAAAAATATTTTTGCCATCTTGCGTTTTCTCGTTATTGGAACTTTAAGAACTCTTTATGGTTTTAGTACGGTGGCCGGGAAGTGCAAAACACCCGCAAAAGAGAAAACAACCGCAAATCACAAAACACAACACATAGTGTGCCCCGAAAAATAAACATGCTCTCCCGTCTACGCCGCCGGTGTCGTGCCAAGGCTGTTATCCCCGATAGAATTTGTATCCCCTGGTCGTTTATTAGTTTAATTAACGACGCCATGCTACGGACAAATTAGACATTTATCCAGAATGTTTTTATTCCGCTCTATCCGACGTGTTGTTGAAGCGTATATTAGTTTTTTCAATTACGTTACGCTACGGACACATTCGACAGTTATCCAGAATGTTTTTATTCCGCTGTCTTCTACGTGGTGTCGAAGATTATTTTAGGCTATTCAGTGCACTGCATTGGCAATGTCGTGTCTATTTCCTCCTATGATTTGACAATGTTGTCTAGCCACGTAGGCTAGACGACTGCTTACACTCACTGTGAAATCACCATCAAAAATATTGTAAATGATTCTGAATTTCCTCTCCAAAAATAATCATAAAAAATTTCATCATATACTGTTTTGTATTTATTGTGTTTTTCACTGCACAAAACCATCCAGGTACTTAGACCAGGTCATGTCTAGTCACACTGCTCAATATGGAGAAGATTCTTCTCTCCTACATGAAGTTACAGGGGGATACTTATTATATCAGACTGTACGGAAGGGCTGCCATAAATTGTATCCCCCAACAGTCTAATATAATAAGTATCCCCCCTGTAACTGTAACAGTGCACTGAATAGCCTCATATAATCTTCGACACCACGTAGGGGACAGCGGAATAAAAACATTCTTGATAAATGTCTAATTTGTCCGTAGCATGGCATGGTTGCTTAAACTAATCAACGGCCAGGGGATACAAACGCCAGCATAGACGGGAGAGCACGTTTAGTTTCCGGGGCAAAGGTATCACTTCTGTTTTGGTTGATGCGTTGTGTTTCTGATTTGCGGTTGTGTTTTGCACTTCCCGGCCACTGTATTATAGTGATCGCCTCTTTATTCCCATAATCTGATAAGATATTTTCATATTTTTCCTAATAGACGTATAAACAGCTTTGCTAAACAGCAGTTTTAGCACGTGATTTGTGATTTTTGCCCCGTAATAAACCAAATTCAACAAACAAAAATCAATTTGAAGTGGCAGTTATTACACTAATGACTAAGATGATAGTGAGTCATTAAGCTGGATCAGTTGATAGGAGTTAAAAACCGAAGCTATTTCTATCTACTCAGTTATGTGTATGTGTGTGTTTATTATGTAACACAAGGCATAACTCAAGCAAAGTGCATTTGTTTTGCCTTTAGACTGTCACAAGAGCTGCATATTGACTGTCTATAATTGACCTGATGTCTTTGAGCAAATTAGTCACAAGCAATATGAACAGATTTGCTGGCAGACAGTCTGTCCATTGTTAATGCAGTTTTACGTAACAGTCTTGGGGGTTGGGCAGCTACAGTCAACAGTCAACAACAGTTGCCACACTCAGTAAACAGCTCCTTACATGATGGAACCAGAGCTGATGTCTGTTGGCCTGGTTTCACAGCAGGTTGGTCTCAGCAAATGGTTTCAGTGTCTTTTTGGCTCCCATATAACAGCACACACACACACACACACACACACACACATACACGCTGCTGCCGCCACCAGCTGAGTCTCGGTATGTCCTGACGTGAGGTGCGTAAGTGCTGGAATGACCTCAGTTCATTCCCGGGGGGGAAAGAGGCCATTTTCATTCAGATGAACTGGGCCAGACTGCACCTGTGCTCCTCCACATCCCGCCAGCCGCTGGATGACACACACTGAAAGTCTGATGCCTATTAGTGCCTCGGCCTCCTGGGAGGGACAGGAAAAAAGATGTAGAGAGGCATGAAGATGGTGGGGGTAGAAACGAGATGGAGATGGAGGAGAACATCTGTCCATGAGCTGTTTTCTGCTGTGCAGCTGTGTTGTGTTGGTCCAAAAACACAACCTGCTTCTAACGTAAGTCAATTAGCTGCTACATTAAACTGTAGCTGTGACCTTTGACCTCCCCGCAAAAGCCAATGGATATTTGAGTTAGCGGCTCCACAATGTAGACTGATTAGGAAGGTTTTTTTTTTTC